>JBBYHQ010011255.1:0-10888 GCA_038382645.1 Spergularia azorica | reverse complement strand
GTATGATGGTAGGAATCTATTATAAACTGATCATATGAGCCTTAATTTCTCAATGTGGGACAAACCAACTCCATAATTCACTCTCCAAATTTCGTAGTGTTACATGGTTAGTGGAACTAACGGGCGCCTCTAATAAGTTCAAGCCAACTCCAGCACTATATCCTCATGACGTTCTATTTCCTAGCCAATATCCTCACCATTACTTGCATTGGTGAACACATTATGATAGTGTATGCAATAATATTGTCGATGATGTTTTTATTTTTTTATTTTTTTTTGCATCTAATTACAAATTAGATTAAGGCTTTTTTTCTAATTTAATCTATAAACACTTCAAATTCAGTTAAGTCAATGATAATATTGTCGATGATGTTTTTCATATTTTTTTTTTTTTTGCATCTAATTTAAAATTAGATTAAGGCTTTTATTCTAACTACGAGAAACTGAACTGAGTACGATAAATATTACTCTGCGTATGATATCTAAACTACTAACTATTGTCTATCTATCTATCCGGAAATAAACCGTTTAAAATTCGATTACGCCTTTTATTCTAATTTAAACTATAAACCCTTCAAATTCACTTAAGTGACTTGCATCAAAATTAGAAGAGTGAAATTTATTTTAAAGGTATTTATGGCCATTTTTTATGTCTCCTCGATTTAATTTTATGTCTCCTCTATTTAATAAAATATGCATATTTATTGATTAGTTGAGGAATTTAGATGCCTTTGTTGGATAAGTTAGAGTTGATTTCTGATAAAATCATTACTTCAAATGTACTACCTAATTATATTACTACCAGTAATAATTGATTATTGAATCGACCAAATGTAGTTGTCACAAGTATGACAACTGGGTTTAATTAACAATAAACTATATATATTTCTACGTACTTATGAACTACTTTTCAAAATGCAATGATTATGGAGTTTCATTTGTATTCCATGTGAGGTGCAAAAATCAAACATGTATATTTCGGATTAAATTCATTTCTAATGGCATTATGTTCATCATCAGTAGCTCACCTTAACATCGAATTAATTATTAACTTGTTGGTTATTCTATATGCATGCAGGTGTAGACTTTTGTTTAGTTATCATTATTATTATACTCCGTATATGATTATTATGTAATTAAAAAAAACTAGTTATTATTATTATGTCATCAATAATACTACAAAACATGATAACTGAACTGAGTACAATAAACATTAGTCTGTGTATGAAACAACCAACTTAAATTTCCAACTGTTGTAAGAGAAACTGAACTAAGTACGATAAATATTACTCTGCGTATGATATCTAAATTACTAACTATTGTCTATCTATCTATCCGGAAAAAAAAACCCTTTAAAATTCGATTAAGGCTTTTATTCTAATTTAAACTATAAACCCTTCAAATTCGATTAAGTGACATGGATCAAAAAAAGAAGAGTCAAATTTATTTTAAAGGTATATATGGCCAATTTTTAGGTCTCCTCGATTTAATTTTATGTCTCCTCGATTTAATAAGTGATGCATATTTATTGATTAAATGAGGGGATGAATTTAGATGGCTTTGTTGGATTTGGGCGTCAAATAGCAATCCAGAATAATTGATATTAATTAATAATTGATATTACTTAACAAATAGGATAAACTAAAAAGGCTGAAGAGAAGTATTCATCATCATACTCCCACTGTGGTCGCCAATTTGTTGAACACTAAAACTTAAGGACACTTATATGAAGTGTACCTTTCCTAATAACACTTAAATTAGACTGACCGCGATGAACTAAATGCCATATAATAAAAGTACTTGAAAAGAAAGGATTCTTGCAAACTAAGAACGTAACTCTTTAATTGAAAGTAATGTCAGGCTTGCTAATGAAGAGTCAAGGAAGATATAGGATCAATTACCTCCATGCCTTCTATCTTCACCATGGAAAAGGAAAAAGCTATTCTAAAACATGTACTGCTCGCGATATGGGGCGAGACAACCCGATGTACACTAAGATAGAAAGAAAACTAAAGACTTTGTTGTTGTTGTTATGATTTATCATGCCAAATGATGCTTTATTCAGTGCTATAAATAGGATAAACTCCTCAGCGGTTACTTGAACTCCCTTTTAATGAAGAAGAAGGAGAAAGGGGAAAAGGAACTCTTCAAATATTTCTGATATTCGAAGTGTGACTTATGATTTTTTACTTGCCCTGTTCTCTCTTTTATATTAGAATTCCTGGCGGTTTTTTCTGACGCCGCTGAGAATTAATGATGTGCTGAATTTGGACAGTTTTTCTTTTTTGCTCGAAAAACTGCTAAATGGGAAGATTAATTGTCTTTAACATTAACTACCCCTGATTTCCAATGTACTTTGGATTAATTATGACCTTTGGTACAATTAATCATTAATTCACATACATCACATTTTACTAGAACGTCTAATTATAGAAAATGCAATTTTATAATTGAATATTTTGATTCAATAAAAACTTAATTTCATAAAATAAATAAGTTTACAATAAAGGATAAATTATGTTATCCCTTTATATTCCTTACTTATTAACAATCGCTCTCGCCACTCTAGAGTGACTGGCACGCTGGGGAATGTAGGCATAAACTTTGATGACCTAGCATAGAAGCAATGGACTCCCTCCCCTTGACTTTGCCATTTTTCATTCTTTGTTGATCCACATAGCCACCATGCGTGGTTATGATTCTCAGCCCTTGCTTTCCAGAGATCACAAGCACAGAAATAGACAGCTGGGGATCCGCCTAACTCTATCTCTTTCGTGTACCATCCTTGCCAAAAAGTTCTGTGATAGAAACAAATCCAGTTTCTATACGCCAGATCTTCATCTGGTTTCAGGAAGTTCATGGCCAGGAGCTTTCCCCAATGCTTACATACTGCAAGCAAATTCATCCCATCCTTCCTATCTAGCTTGGGGATGATGTGTTGGACCATGATATTCTCATCAGTGAGCACATCATTTTTGCTTAAATTATAGCCCAGATATGTGAACTGTAACTCCGGCATCGGGTCTTCAAGTTTACCATAATAGCGGTAGACTGTTGCTTCCCACATATCTGCCAGTTTTGAGATTGTTTTGAATCTCCTCCTGTCCCTTTCCAGTTTATTGCATCTGTGGGCATAGTTGAAGCATTTGACTGGGTATGGAACACCTGGCTTTGAATACGCCATATTTTCAACTTTGGTGTAATCCATTTGACTCGATGGCCTGTTTCGCCATCTTGATGCCCGGTGAAACAAAAGCTTTGAATTTTTGACTGTTGGCTTGTCAAAATGGGGTAATTGGGTGTCTACTTTAACACGGTGGTGTTCAGTGAAGAGGGGAACTATAGCAATTGGATCAGCCATAATTTGATGGTTGGTTATTTTTGATGTGTATTTCTTTGATTTTTCTGAAATCAATTTATAGGATGTTTAAAGGATGTATATTAATTGGAAAATAGGACTCCAATTGTGATTGAAGGGTAAATTCCAACGACTTCCCAGATAAACACTTTAAAATCTACCCGGACAGTGTACGGTTTTCTAGAAAAGAGGGGAAGTAATTTATTACGAACTACCTTCCTAACCGTACATGCGATAAATGATATTGAATAAGATAAAGTTAATTATGTAACTTGTCTTATTAATTACCATATGAATACATTTGATTGCATTGGCTTGGTTTTTGTAAACCAAACATCACACGCGATGAGATCATGAAACCAATCGTAATACTTTGGCATATCTCTATACCAATGTGGGTATCGTGTTCTATTGAACTTTTGGGCGTTTTCCCGTTCTTGACACAAGCATCTGTACTTGATCAACTTTCCACCTTGATTATGTCTTCCTCTATATATACTAAAAAGAAAAGATCATATGACCCCAGACTTTCCGTCAATTTTGGTCTTCATATGACCCCAGAAGTGATTTTTTTGCTTTCTAACACAAGCCATTTATAAGAGCGTTGTTGAAGATGTATATTCAGAATGAGATAAACTCAACTGAGTACGATAAACATTAGTGTGTGTATGAAACAACCAACTTAAATTTGCAGTTGTTTACAGAGTAAGAGAAACTGAACTGAGTACGATAAACATAACTCTGCGTATGACATCTAAACTACTAACTATTGTCTATCTATCTATCCTAAATATCCGGAATAAACATCTCAAATCTCGAAACAACTGGTCTAACTTAATGTATGTCGCTTGTACCGATCGTACAAGGGTCGAGCTGAATCAAGAATGGCAGAAAACTCCTGAGCGCGTATTGATCTTTCATCAGCATCAGCATCAATCAAGGGACCCAGAAGTCGCACAATCTCCATTGCAAACTACATTAAGATTCAACGACATTTTTAACTTCACATTAAAATGTATATACGGAATGAACTTAGGTAAACTGGAAACATACCTGTTGTCGGGAAAGTAGTAATTCTCTACGAGTGTCAGATACTACAGCCGGGTTGACTATAAGTGGGTGAGAGATGCCAAGGTATCATCTAAAATAACCAGATGACACCGAGTGCAAAGGGTCAGCAACAACTGAAATTCCATCAAGTATCAATGAATGACACAGTAAGCTACGCCACAAATAGTCACACATCCCAGGAAATCTTACGTCATAAGACGTCGCCGAAACAGGGCGATAGGCAGTAGTAGGTGGTGTTGGGGATCTCGGAATAACCTGCCTATATCCATATTGTCGCAGGCACCGAGAAGGGTCGTAATACTTATTCACATCTGAGAAACGAATGCACCCAGTGTAAAGCGACCGGGGTACCATTTTACCCAGCAAACTACCATATGGGAGCCAAACAACCTGCTCCGCCTTCATGTTGTCCAACACCGAGCGGTAGTGCCTAAGCCGTTGGACACTTGAAACGCCAGCTCCGGCTCGGGTGTCCCACTTCAATGAACGAGGCTCGTCCGCCAACAAAACACGAGCCTTGCACATCATAGGACGTACACAAGGAAAATACTCATAAATCCAGGCCTGGAGAAGGGTCAAACAACCACAAATGTTCTTTGCATCAGCTCGGGACGCTATCCCAAGTTGCCTATACAAATAGGCGAGAGTACCAGCACCCCAGGCATACTTCTCCACCTGGCTATAATCCTTAAGAAACAAGTTGACCGCCGCACTGACACGATCTCCACTCTTGTCCACAAACAACGTGGAACCTAGAAGATACAACAGGTAACCATGTACCTCAACCTCCTTATCACGATCTTCCCTCAACAAATCCATCATACAGTCCACCAGTACACCACCAGATTTATAAATAGGAGCTTTTTTACCTCTATTTGGAGCAACTGGTTGTCTTAAATCTTGTGGAAGACAACCCAGGAGATCACACATGTCAGCTTTATAATGGTCCGAGGATGCACTACCGCTAAGTACATCCCCATTCATCGGAATGCGTAGAATGTAATACACATCATGCAAAAGAATAGTCATCTCCCCAAAAGGCATGTGGAAAGTATTCGTGTCGGGTTGCCACCTCTCAACAAATGTCGATATCAAAGGCATATCTAGCTGATTAATCATGCAACCTCGCAAGTGAAACAGCCCCGTAGCAACAACCATCTCCTTAGCACCTTTGTGGTAAAACTCATAAGACCTAAGTCTATCTAACTGCTTCTCGCGAGTTAAACAATGAATAACACCACGATCATTGCCAGGTTGTTTCCAAAGACGGTGCGCAATGTGACCCCCAAAGCTAGGAATCACTTCCACATTCAATGGTCCTCCTTCAGCTACTTCTGTAAGCAACCAAGACATATCTCGCCCTTTTTTCTTCCGCTTGTTCCTACCTCCTTCAGGCAAATCTTCAGTTCTTTCAAGCAACCTCACCAAATGACCACGTCTACCACGGCTAACAACAACAGAGGATGATGCTGTCGACGATACACCTAAAGGACTTACAGCGACTCTCTTCGCACTCTCACTATCCTCAAACTCGTCATCATCATCCATTGAGTCCTCAATAAATTCATCAGAATCGCAACCACCACTACCCATAGTAAGATCGCAATCAAACTTCGCTTTAACCACGGCCATTACTAATCAATCTAAAAAATATAAAATTAATCTTATTACTTCATCAATTAATCTATCCCACAAATTTGAGCACTGTTCTAAATCAAACTTTCCTATCCCACAAGTTTCAGTACTGTTCTAAATCAAAATTTCCTCATATTACCCTAACCCAAACCCCCCAGGTTTTCGAACATCAGATCTGGGTTTTCTGTTATTGCTAATTCTACAATTTCGTAATTCAATAAGAACAATAACAAATATAACTAATTACAGATTTCAGAAAACATACCTTCTGATTAAGCTGACCGCTTTCTTGGTTTTGACCGATCTTTACTCCCCAGATTAGCAAACAAAAATTATTTCAATTCAAATGTATATATTATACACCAAATAAACCAACTGTAGTGGGGACCCAAAAATAAACAACTGTACACACGAAGGAACTAGTGGTTGTGTGCATTTGTGCAAAGGAAAGAAGTGTGTAAAGGAAGGAACAAGAACTAGTGGATGTGTGTGAAGGAAGGAAGAAGAACACATGTACAAATTTCCCGAAGGATCAAAATTCCCACCAAATTCACACCAAAATCAGCCCAAAATTCATAATCGTATTTAAAAAAAAACAATATAGGATACTCTATTTTCATCTAATGAAATGAAGTTGGGGATTTGGGACACATAAACGAATATAATGAAAGCATGGAAAAAATCTGATGAAATTTGGTGTAGTTAATGCAATATGGTTATGGAGGAAAGAGAGTAGGAGAGAGTGTGTGTAATTGTAAGGAAGGAAGGAAGGAAGAGGGCGGAAGCGGCAAAAGCAAGAAAAACAACTAAAGACAAAAGAGGGCAAAATGGGGCATCCATATTATGGGCGGCAATTAGGCCCACCATTCCGGGCGTCAAATAGCAATCCAGAATATTTATGACATTTTTTGTAATGCAACTACTCAAAACTGGTCCCAACTCCGACCAACTGACTTCAACGCATTTTTCAGCATTAAAAATGACCTTTTCTCGGTAGGTTTTCTTCATGAAAGTTGAAGAGCAGATTCCTAGGTTTCCAGAAAGCTAAGGGTCGAAAATTAGTCATGTCCCTATCAATATCTATGATTTTTTGAAAACAGATTCTGTTTTGCTCAGAAATCCGGTTTTCAACCTTAAATTTGTTTTGTGAGTAAATGAACTCTTGGGATCATGAAAAAATTCATGAGTGATCCTAAGATGTTCATAAACTCACCCTCAACCCATAAAAACCTTAAGATTTCATTTGATCTTCCAAACCATTTAATTTCCACCAACATTCTGTTTTTTGGGGTCATAAATGACAAGTTTCTCCCCCAAATTAATTGATTTAATTAACTAAATAATTAGACTTAATAGGGAGTCTAATTAATCCACCTCTTTGAAATGTCAAAATGATAAGACTTGATTAGGAGTCTATTAAAGCCATTTTATAAATAATTAGACTTAATAGGGAGTCTAAAATCAACCTCTTATTTGATGACTTTAATCACTTAGAATGGAATCTAAGTCTAAGTCAAGTCAATCTAAGTCAAGTCAACCTAATTCAATGAAAGTCAACCATGGTCTAAAACCAATCAAGATGCAACTAAGTCTACCAAAGGCTACTACAATCCGACAAATAACCTAAATCTACTCGAGCCAACCAAAGTCAACCAAAGTCAAACAAGTCTACCTAATTCTACCAATGTCAAACAACTCTACCCAAGTCTACTAATGTCAACCCAAGTCAACCCGACTCTACCCAAAATCGACTAAAGTCAAATTTGCAAATAAGTGCAAGTCAACCGAAGTCAACCCGAGTCGATCAAAGTTAATAAGGACTAAAATTAATTCTTTTGTAAATAATGTAATTAATATAACCAAAAACCCCTAAAAATGTTTTCTTATTCCTTTTTAAAACGTCGTTTTCTTAGTTTTTCTAATTAAAGTCGTTTTCCTCCATCTTCCCCCAACGTTTCAAGAATTTCATTTCTTTTTCCAAAACCTTTTGTACATGGAAGTAAATAAACTTTCTTCGATGTGTTTGCATGTAAAGTTTTCTTTTCCCGTTCTTTGTATGGACTTTGGACGGGGCCCTACCCCAACACTAGGCACGGATTGCCAATTCGGTTATGCGCGATCATGAGATCGGTCTACATTCACCTCTACCAACTATTCCACCAACGCCCCAGTGGAACACTTCTTGATCAAACATAACCGAATCGACAATTTATTTTCCTTATATTGTTGTAGGGCCTACACAGGCAGCTCTATCGATACGGCCAATTCCACTGAGCCCAAACACACAACCCCAGCCATTCCATTAAATCTCCCCGCGAGAGTCTATTCAACCATAGTCAAACTATTGAGAGGTCTAATCTTTAAACTCGCATTAGAGAGGTCGAGTCATCCACATTGAGAACTCGTTCAGGAGGCATGCCTGGTTCAGGAGGCATGGTGATCAATGGCGATCGCCGTCTCGATGTGAGACACATAGATGCAAGCGGAATATACCTTGCTCTATTCTACGTGGATCGACTTGACTCTAATGTGAGTCATCTATAAAGTCTCTCAATAGCACGACTTTGAGTGAAACGACTTTCTACCCCTTCTAAGCGAAGTAAAACCCATCTCTACCCCCACATTGGTGATATCCCCAGTGGAATCAACCCGATCATTTCCCCAGTGGAATGATATCTACCCAGTGGATCTATCCACCTACCCTCGCGGATATTAGCGGCTACCCCCCAGTGGAAAAGGCCATTGTCGTGGGGCTGTCTGTCAGAACTACGTAGGGTTTTGATACTCGAGCGGATTCCAATCCCACAATGAAAGGTACATAGGGCAACTTTGGTGCTCAAATCCCCCAAGTCCGTACAAAAGATTTGGGAAATCTTTTGTAAATTCTTTTTCTAAATTCTTGCATGTGTTTGACAACGTGAATATATATGCTTTTCTATTTCTACTTGTTTATATGGATCTTAACGTAACCAATATGCCGAGAATCTTTAGAAGGAAATGATGTATTAGTAACTGCCCGTCCTTAGGACGGAAGGGGAGACAAGTTCCAAATGTTCGCACCCCTTAACTAAGGCCCCGAACCCTTTTTCTCTATTTCGCAGACCAGTTTTTCAAATGTGAATAAACAATAAAACGGAATTTTGCCTTAGGGCGCATGGAGTCATTTTTGGTTTTAGAAAGGTTTTCCTTAAAATTCTTTCATTTATTTTCGAACTTGTGCTTTTTAAACTTGTTTCGAAACCCTTCCTTGTCGGGGTAAAGACAGGGTGGCGACTCTGAGTTTTCAACGATCAAACGTCGGTTAATTCAATAACCTGCAAACCCAAACTCAATTTTGCGGGCACCGCAGTTGGGCTTCGTTCTTCGGTTACTTTCTCTTACTATAAATAGCAAGCTTAAGATTTCATACTTCTCATTAATCCTTCGTCTCCCTCTACTCCTACTTCTTCTTCTTCTTCTCCCTCTACATATACTACTACTTCTACTACTACCTCCAAACTTTCCATACCTTCCGTCTAGTTCACGCCAAGGTCGTTCGCCACCGTTTAAAAACCAACGACCATCACATACCTTCTTACGGATTATTATCACTCGGGGTAACGACGCAAGGTGTGGAGTCGGGTGTAGGATTGCCCTGTAGATTACCAACCCAAAAGGTAATCTCTCGTTCACTGTTATAACTAGTTATGTTACTTGAAGGATTAGTATTCCTTAATTATGTTATCTTATTATCTTATTATACTAGGATTACTATAATATACTATTATTTTATTCTAATGGTATAAGATTACATTATTAAAACCTATAACTACTCCAAGTACTATAAAATGGTGATGGTAGCTACGTATCACACCATTGCTACCATATTATATTATGACAAAATACATTATTATAATATTATATGATTACATTATTTAAATAGTTTATTATTTTATTATTTGAATATTATGTGTTGGAACAGAGGCGTCCAGTCCCAACAATGCTTGTTCGATAGATGCGAGAAGATAAGCAACGTGATATTGAACAATAACACAACAATATGAACGTAAAAAAAGACACCGAATTTAACGTGGTTCACCAGCAATTTGCCAGCTACGTCCACCCAACAGAGGAGAAACCAATTTCACTATGTCGAGATATAGTGCCAATACAAAGTCGTGAGTTCAACCTGAAAAGAACTCACCAAATACGGACGAGATCTAGGGAGCCAAACGTTCTTGCCATCAACTAAGAACCTAACAAACGCTCTTCTGATCTCACAAACCAATGAAACCACCGTCATAGAGAAAACCCCTTATCATGACTCAGTGTACCCATACTAGGTAGAGAAGCATTCCATCTTGTGTCTTCGGGTCTTCGATGACGACGACAGGAGGCTATGAGGGGGTTAGGGTGTTTATATAGTCCCCTCATAATACAAAACCTAATTGGCGAAGGAAACCGAATAAGGAAACACCAGATACGCGAAAGCCGAAAACAGCCGACATACGGCCCACGGGCCGCAGCCCGCTCCACCTCCTGGAGGGCCGCCAAATTCTTCTGCTTCCCCAGTTCAATAAGACAGCCGCGCTTCGTGGCCTTACACCCGCGGATCGCCAAAAGTCTCTGTTCCTCGTTCCCGTCTTCGCCCAAATCCTCCATACTACCCATATAATATAAGGCATAATCAACAGTTGTACGTTGTAGAATCACGCCTCGAGCTCCTTCCTCGATCACCACTACGACATACCCAAATTGGTAAGATATGTTGTAACACTACGGAATATGAAAAGTGGATTATGAAGTTGGTTTGTCCCACATTGGGAAAACTAAGGCTCATATGAT
>JBBYHQ010011228.1:0-35283 GCA_038382645.1 Spergularia azorica | reverse complement strand
TCTTGAACTACATGTGTCCAAAGTTTGGACCTGGCAATTTTCTTTAACTGCAATAGAACCATGGAGTTGAGGAGATGCATTATCGGGCAACTCCTTCACCTGACAGTAATATTAAAAAGCGTAAGCGAGAGAAAGGGAGAGAGAGAGATCACTATTAGCATCCATTCTTCCAATTCCCTTTTTTTCAGGACTTCGCCAGATCAGAAAGGAAAGTAGAGATCATAAATGCATAATAAATACACTCTCCAAAAGGCAATTCAATGCAGACCTGAAGATTAGATTGCTCAAGACAGCTTTTGTTATCCATAGAGCACTCCATATCAGTATCATTGACACCCTCGAAAATCTGCATGAACAATAAAATATGGGTTTTAGGCCAATGGTGCAGCGGAAAGGATTTCGCCATGTTTGCACATCATGTCACATCATGTTGAATGCTAGCACAAGAAATAGTAATGTAGTTCAAACTTCAAATCACAGAGTGAAATTTAGTGAGGGAGGTTCATTTGGAGTTCCATCTTTTGGAAGGTATTCTTTCAAGCTTTATCTTCTTGCCTCTTGAACTTGTTATTCATTTTTCTACCTTAACTTTCTTACTTGAGTCTTTCAAGTCCTGGAGCATTAAACACGTGGTGGCCAGCAGAAATCCTCACTATAATACTGAAGTGTACTCACCATTGGATCTTTCTCTGGGCTTCCTAATCTCTCTTTAGGGGCAGCCTGATGTTTGCCAATATGAACATCCGAAGAAAAAGCAGGGGAAACATCACCATTCTCAATACCAGAACACGAAGATAATCGCTTTCGCTTATACGTAAAGATTACTTTTGTAGTAGACATATTTGTCATTGGTACAAGGTCCTCAATAATCAGCACTCCCACTGTACGGAAAACCAGAGGCTTGGTATATGGATACAACTTTCAATTTATATCATCGCTGCATTACTCCAGAGTTATTTAAAAAAAAAGAGAAAATGTCAGAAGCTTGGCAAGTTCAAAACAGCCACAATCTTTCTAATAGCTACAACGTTATGACAGCAGATTTCAGAAGCTCCAAATGCAAGTTGTTTGACTTTGATAGTCCATGGCAAGTACCAAATGATAAGAGAGGGCACAAATGCAAAAGCAGTGTTAGCGTAAATCATGATCAACAAAAGCCAATACTTCCTTAAGATCTACTACTATACCAGAAGCACAGATATTGCACAACTAAGAATGTCCGATCATGCAAGGATTATGGAAAATGTAAGTCAAACAGTAGCAGCTATACAGAAAATTCAAAACTATAGCCTGCCACCAGCCTTGCCATTTACTTACTGTGGGCCTTCAGTTAGAGGTCAATTGCAGGAAAATTATGCAAGTTCAGAAAAACATTGAATTTCGAAAAAAGCAGCAAAATCCATTTCAAGTATGCCTTTAATAGCTATACCGGGAAGAGATGTGCAAATTACACATTTCCTATTCTGCGAATTCAACATTCCCAACTCCGCAAAGATTTAGCACGTTCTTCGAATATTTACATCACCATCTTCTCAAAACAAAGAAACTCCACGTAAACTTCTCAAAAACAACTCCTACAAGTGTGTCCAAAACCTCACTCAAATTCCTTTATGACAGACAACAACTCCCTAGTCCTCACACCGTCTTATTTCTTCAGTCACTCCATCCTAAAAAAAACCCCTTAATCAGCTATGTAGCTCGACTTCACTCATTCGTCCACTTCTACAGTTAAAAGTTTGAACTGCCCTTTTTGCCTCAAATCCCTAAACTACCATCTCCAAATGAGAACCAAGAAACTTCACAACAAGCTCCACAAAGCTTTCCCAAACCGCGTTTCATCCCTCCTTCATAGTTCATACCTTCACAGCAGCCAACAAGCCTTTATCCTCACACCATCTTATTTTTCATTCCATCCTCAAGAAACCCTAATTACTATTCAGCTCTACCTCATCATTCACTCGCTTCTACACTGAAAGCTTTGAACTACCCCTTTTTTTTTCCTCACATCCCCAAACTACCATCTCCAAAACAAAACCACGAAACTCCACCACAGCTCCCCAAACCTTCCTTATCTTCGTTTTCACTCTTGCTTTATACAATCATACCTTTAGAACAGCCAACAAAGCCCTTATCCTCACACCATTTGTTCTTTCATTGCTAGCTCAAGCCCATTATTCTACACAAATCTTTCCTCAGCTCAACCTCGCTCGGTCTTCTACTTTTACCATTAAAATAAGGATTGCCCTTTTCCCTCATACATCATCTAGTTCTTCCATTGTTTGTACATCACTTCCTTAACATATATCAACCTCACTCATTCTCAATCCTCCTGAAACAATAGAACACAACTAAAATTTTACCATCAGCTCCCACATTTCTTGTAACTTCCACTAGAATACCCATTTCCACAACCCATTAGCTCTAATTATCTAAATAACCCACATTCAATTAACCCAGCAGCTTAAAAGAGAAGATATACACATTTTTCTTAACAAAACCATACAACAATCTAACACACACAAAACCCAGTAACAAAGAACAACCCCTAAACTTCAGCAGCATAAAAAACCAACCTAAAATCATATTCAAAATACAAGATTTCATGAAGAACATACAACAACAAATACATAAAATTTTACAATTAAAATTCAAAAAGAAAGTAAAAACTCACCAGAATCAGTGTGAATAAAGATGATGAAAAAGCTGAAGGAGATAGTAAGAAAATTTAGCAGAGGAAAATAAAGCAAAATTGTTGGGCTTTCACACTTTTCTCTCTCCAAAATGGGGGAGGAAAGGAGGAGATGGTTCTACTGAAGTAAGTACTCCTCCTCCTTCACTTTTTCTGGGCACATTAAATTCTGTCAGTTTAGTGATGGAATGACAAACAAAGAATATTTTTTATTTCTTTCTACTTAATATTACTAGTGATATCATTATCTGGTAGATATATGAAATTTGGTGGTCAAATGTTGTCAAATTTCAACAATTTTGTTAATCATTAGTTCCATTATTATTATGCTAATCAGGAGAATGATATCAGACAAGTTCTCATGAATCATGATATGTTAACTCAAAGTAGTGTTTTCTCGATAAAGAGTGGATTAAGTGGTTAGCGCTTTAATTTTGTTTAGGAGATTTCGAGTTTAACTAATCGTTATGCGAAAAATCTCTATCGAATGAGTAACACACTACTTTCAGTTGCATTATACTAGTTGAATCTAAGAACAGAACTCCGAGATAACCAGGTGAAAAAAGGAATAAAGAGACATGTTTCTCGTCGAAATTTTTTACTAACATTACTCGAAAGTGAAATCGATAAGTAGTTGACCCTAAAATTCAAATGCGACAATATATCAAAATAATATTCAATAATTTACAGTTTTTACACAGGTCTGTCAGTCTAAAGATTGATGTGTGTGGGGTCCAAGGTTGGACTCTGTTCGACTGTTCCTACTTAAGTTGCTTTTTTCCTTTGTTCTGAAAGAAAATCTGAGCCTAAATTTGATTTTGTCTCTCTCCCTCTCTATACTTATATCCTCTGGCGCGTGGGAAGCTAACAAAATCAGGCCCATAGGATCCGATTGTTTATATCCAATCAATATGGTAAAGTGGACAGTTGGGCTTCTTTCTAAAGCCCATAGACAAAAGTACTAAGACCATATCTCGGCCCAGCCCATAGGTTGAGTTATCGAGTTTTTAATTTGCCTTCTTTTTATGAAAGACAATTTACTATCGAGATTTTTCAAAAAAAGTTTGAAAAGTTGAGAGTGTATTTGTAGTAGGCTAAGGACATTAAACATTGAACGGAAAACTGTTGTTCGGAGAAGATCGAAATCATTTTAATACTCTTCTCTAAATTTTTTCTGGATTGTGAGAAATTGATTCTTAATAGGTACGTAAAACTGAAGTTATTAACGAGTATTGTAACATGAGAGCTAGTGTCATTTTAGGCATTGAAGTATGGATCATATCATGAAATATTAACACGCTTCGCTCATCAAACACACGCTACAACTTGGAGTATAGAGAAATTTGCAAGTAGATTAAATGACTACTTGGTAACTCCAATTCACATAATCACATTCTATGTGTTTGTAGTATGGAAGGAAAGATGGAAGGTAAAATGCAAACATGACTCAATTTGTATCCTTTTCATTGGTATTCCACCTATGCTCGAAATGGAAAACCATACATCTCAAGTAATCGTTGAATATGTGAAAATAAAGCTAGCAAAGGTGGTAAATTAAAGGCTCGAAAACAACATATGTGCACATCATCATCATTCATAAAAAACAACACTATGTTTCATCAACATCATAATTAAAACCATGAGATTTGATAATTTAGCACTAATCTAGGTCATTAGATAAATCATCAAGTAATCCACGAGCTTACAAAGCTCGATTTACTCATCCATCGTACTAATTAGAAACAAACCAAAACATCAACCCTAAAACCAAACTCGTACACGAAACTTACAATCTACAACCCCATACTCTTGGACCCTCTAGTCTACGGAGTAGTTAAAAATGACATTCTTTCATCTTTGGGTGAAAAACTAAATGATCTTCTATTTTCCTTACTTACACCTAGTTTTTGTGGTTTTGATAGTTTGTGATCACACTTATTTTGCACATCTCACTATCAATTTCAATGAATTATTCTCATTATTTTGCACATCTCACTATCAATTTCAATGAATTATTAATGAAAAACCAATTCGATTTTCATTTTTGTAACTGAATTAACGTGTTACGAACGAAAATCCAAAACTGAAACGGCAACGATAACGAACGAGCCCGACATTTCTCAAGTCGCTTTACAACCAAACAAAAAAGAAAAAGCCAAAAGAAACCGTTGATGCTTCCTTCAACGTGTCAACTTCCAAACTTTTTTTCTGCCCTTTTTCCCTCTTTTCTTGGCGAACCAACTCAACAAGTTGTTTTTTCCGGTCACCAAACCAAAACCAAAGAAGCTGTCGTCGCACTCCCCCTCTTTCTCTCTCCTCAAAAACATGTGATTTTCATCGCAAATTCTCACGCCATCTCAATTTAATAAAACTCTTAATTAATAAATTAGGGTTTCGTAATTATTCTTTTCCGTCGTCTCTGTCTTCGGAATTTTCGCCGGAATGTCGAACGCCGGTGATAATTCCGGCCGTAGCGGTTGTTCCGGCAGCTCCGGCGATGTTCCGGTCGACGTCGACGTCGTTATTGACGCCGATAAGAACAATGTCGAAGATAATAACTGTCATGGTGGTGAAAGTGATCCTGAGTCTGATTTGACTATCCAGTTTTCTCCTTCTGCTGGTAGCAGAAGTCATTCTTCTTCTGCAGGTTCGTTTTTTTGTATCTTGTAGTTTACGCTTTCTTTTTCTTCGCCGTTTTTAATTGATTATCTTGAGTTTTGTCTCTGAATTGATGTTTAGCTTAGAATTCTGTTTTAAAAATGAGTTCTTTTATTTATTTATGTAATTATGATGAATTATGTTAGTTAGATTAGAAGTAATGCAAATGATGAAATAATTGAGTTGATTCTACGTGCTTTGAATCGCCGAAGAAATGTCGATTTTCGGAAAGAGCGATTTTAGTAGTGATCGGAGCTTTATTTAGTGTGGAAGGTGTAAAATTGGTTGGTGAAATTGCGAAATGGAAGCGTGTAGTAGTATCTATCTGGTTGATTGTTCAGTAAAGAACTCTTTTTGTTAGCCGAGTTTTGGTAATGGTGTAGTAATGTGATCAAGGAGTGGAATTTTGGCGTTTTAGGTGATTGAGATAGTGAATAATGACATTAGGGATGCTGTCTTTTGACATTGTGCAGGGTCGGTATTTTGTTGACACAGTGTGATTCGTCATTGATCGACTACATTCCGTATCATATAGTCTAGTGTAGGTTGATAATGGTTTCAGTTCTGATAGTTAATCTTGGAGACGTTCTCATCAGTAACCAGGCGAGGAGTTTGGGGTAAAATGCCGTTGGTTACAGCTGGAAGATTGTCAGTAAATTAGTGAACTGATAGTAGGCTTTGTCCCTGACTCTGGCAATGGCTTCTGGCATCTGGGATCTACCTACGCGTAGATTTGGCAAAAACAAACTTAAATTCTTTGGATGGTGGATTACTGAGATCAGGCATTTACAAGGAACCTATTGTGAATGTTATAATATATAGTACCGCTTGAAAGCTATCTACTTGTTATGATTACATATTTTGTACATTATTGGCAAGGGTAGATATGGCTTGATGTTTATTCTGGTAGTTGGTCCCGGTTTCTGAATCTAGAAAGCTGTTTATAGGATCTACTGACAGGGATTGGTCTAATGAGAACAACGTTTCGGAGGAACCATCAACTTCTAGTCATCTTGAGAAGTCTAGCGGATCCAAACATCACAATCCGTTTAGCGCTCTGGCTGCTAAACTTTTTGATGAAAAGATTCCCCTAAAGAAGAAGGTTAGCCTTATTGCTTTTCATTAAATTGTCGATCTTTTAATATTGTCTTTTGTCGCTGCCTTATGTATCGGTTTATGTAGTTCCTACTTTTATAATTCACCCATTTACCTTGTAAAGTTAATATGAGGTGCTCAAGCACAACTGTTAATCAACTGTTTTCTGTTGTTAGCTAAGGTTAAAAAACTTTTTTTTTTTTCTCTTGTTATCATCCCATAGAGTGTAACTTCTTGAGCTGCCAAGACAAGAATTTTCTGAATATTATGATAACTTAAAGAAAGTAATATAGTGTACCATCAGTAAGATGCAAAAACCATAGGGTATGAATAATCAGTTGTGCAAAATCATTCATTTTTGGTATTTGTAATGTGTTGTTGCTTGTCGTGGTACTACCATTTGCCCAACCGTCACTTTCCTCTATTATCTTATTGGTCATGCTTGTTCAAGTATGATACCACCGGCAAGCCAAAGTGTCTTGCAAACTGTTTAGAAGAGATTCAATTTATTAGTTTGTTCTTAAATTGTTCATTTATCTTTTGCTTACTCATGCAATTTGCAAATTCCCAATTTTCAGTCCTTTGTATAAGCAATCAATAATACCATAGGAACACTCAAACTTCTTGGCTTGACAATGAGCTCTCCGTGTACTTACAGCTAAAATGGATGAGTCGTCTAGCAACTGTTAAAAAAGATGGAACTGTGCAATTTGATGTGCCTGGCGATATTAGAACCCCAAGCCTTGATTTGGGGAGTGGATCTGGATCTGGTTCTGCTCACGCCACAGAACCGGAACTACATGAGTCAGCTGAGGTTCCAGATTTACCTCCAATGCAAATTGTGATGCTAATTGTTGGAACCAGAGGTGATGTTTAACCTTTTGTTGTCATTGGGAAGCGTTTGGAGGTTTGTTCTTTTTGTTTTTTTTTTTTTTTTTTTTTTTTTTTTTTTTTTTTTATTATTAGCATGCAAGTAATCTTGATAATTAGTTCCTGTTCGCTGTATTTTATGGTATTTACTAGCTAGTGTTTATCAAAAAAGAAAATAATGGTAATTATTAGCTAGCGTCTGATATTAATAGAACTTAGAAGTATTCTTCTGTCCTAAGTATTTTCCACCTGGTCGTTTGCTAATGTATGCTCCACTCTGTTGTTGGGGTTATAGATCCTAACAAAGAGCTAACTACAGATTGCCTGAATTATGTTCTTGTCGGTGTCTGTTTCTCTCCTACATAGTTGATTCTTGTTTCTTGTACATTCTCATCCACTTGCTGGCACATCTAGCCTGTTCCCCTGCATGAATATGCTTTCATCTGTGTTCTTTTCCAGCCACAAACTCTCGTTTGAAGTTCCTAAGAGATTTAGTTTATCAAAGTTTGTGAGACTCTAAAGAAAGTTGCTATTTTTTTTGTGCTGCTGCTGCTGATTGCTGTCAAGACTGCAAATTAAGAGCATGTTTCCTTGCAGGAATATGGACATAGGGTTCGCTTAGCAACTCACCAAAATTTCAAGGAGTTTGTTTTGACATCTGGCTTGGAGTTCTTTCCTTTAGGAGGCGATCCAAAAGTTCTCGCTGGCTGTAAGTCATCTTTATGTCTCTATTGGCTCCTTTTAGACTTTTATAGTATGGTGTCTTTGTTGTAGGAAGCTAGAGTGTTAAAGGACAATCATAATAGATCATACTTTATTGGTTGCCAACCTTACCAATGGGACTGAAGTGCTATCGAAAGTTACTGAGGCCCAGCCAAGTTTTATTAGCAATGACTGTTTATTTTTTGACAGACAAAACAAATTGTAGCTATATCAGTGAGGCATATAGCGTACTTCTTTATCTTCCATAATCATTCCCGTAAATGTTGGTTCTCCATAATTCTTGATTTGGTTGCTAAATGCTAATTTATTTTGATGGACGTCATTTTCGTCAGAATTATAACTCACCACTTGTAGTTTCACAGCTCCGCATAAACCATACTTTTGCCTTCGTGAGATCTCTTAGTCTGCAGAGTAAGCTTATCTGCATCTTATTGACTACCCGAGCTGGGTATAGAGTGTCATAAAAGGCACTTGGTAAAGTTTGTGTTACTAAAGAATAGTCGTGCTGCTCCATGTTATAGGAGGCTGCCTATCTAGCCTTGCATGATAACATGAGGCTGCCTAGATCTGGGCCTGTGTCTTCCTTCTGAGGAGCTCCTTAATGGGGTGTTGCTGTCATCGTGGTGGTGTAGTCATCTAGCTGGGAAGTTCTCCATCCTAAGATCATTTAATTCAGATTTTAATCCCCGACATTTGTGCAGACATGGTAAAAAACAAGGGCTTCTTGCCTTCAGAACCATCAGAGATACCCATTCAGAGGAATCAGATGAGAGAAATTATATTTTCCTTGCTAGCTGCTTGCAAGGATCCCGATCCTGATACTCAGGTCCCTTTTGATGCTGAAGCAATTATTGCCAATCCACCAGCATATGGTTAGACTCTGTTTTTGTCTCTGTTTTGAAGTTCTTTATATGCCATGTATTGATATGTATTCTTGAACCTTCTTATTGACATTGTAATCCTTTCTCAAGTAGTCGGTCTATTCTCTTTTAGAGTCTTTTAATTCTCTTTTCATTGTTGTAACTTGTCACTATGAGTTTTGGTATGGTTCATGGCTTCTTGTGCTTACAACTTCACGTATGTTCTTTCAATGTGTGGCCTCTTAGGTTAAAAGAATTTGCAGAGAGGTTGTGTCCTTATCTGGTAGTTAGATTACTTGCCATCCCCGTTTATAAACTGACCAGTTTGGTCTTGTCCATCTAGTGATGGTGAGAGCTACTTCAAATACGTAAATATAGAATCTGGCAACAGAGCTGAAACGCGAAAGATTTTAAATGACTGTTCTTTGTGTAAGAGTTTGGTCACTGATTAGGGCAGTTCAATCATCTCTGTGAATGATATTAAAGTAAAAGCCAACTAGCCAAGGCTCAAATGTCATTGTTCTTTAATTCACATTTCTTGAGGGGAATATTTCAATAGTTTTTATATCCTCAAAAGTATTATTTTACTCTCTCCTTATGAGGCTCTTCTTTAAAAATTTGTTTTCAGTACTCAATATTTTTGTTGCTTAACAGACAGATCATCTGGGAATGGTGGGAGCATAATTCTCCCCTTGTTTCTGTGGGTACCTTACAGGGCTCTCTCCCTTTATGCGTAGATCTGATTGACTGGTCAAGTTTGCAGAATTTATACTGTATGTTATTAAGATTATTACTGATACTGCATTGTAAATGGTCTGAATAGTTTCGTTGACCATTTAAATGTAAGTATGTGTAGTATCCGTAAATGTTTAGGAACGGGTTTGGCTTGGTCTATTGGTGGAAGGGTTCATGGGATTAAGGATTCTCTTATCCTTTCTTCTCTCTCTCATGGGCGTAGGCCTGTAACCCTCGGCTGGGCCAAGCCTGGACAGTAGGAGGCTAAAACTAGGGGGCTCTTACCTTTGAAAGAACAAACATACAATTTTTCAGAGATGAGCTAGGCTCACATGTTTCTGTTTCAGGACATACACATGTTGCAGAGGCACTCAAGATACCAATTCATATATTCTTTACAATGCCTTGGACGTAAGTATCTCTCGTATTTGATATTTTTCTGTGCTCTCTTATATAACTGAGTGTGAAACACATTAATTTTTTCTGTTCCTTCATAGTCATGTTAAAGACTTTGCTGGTTGGGATATGAACCATTATATATCCTTAGTTAAGTCATATTTTGACTACATTGACCAAAAGCACATATAGATTGATGAAATTAATCCTTGTCCGCCTTGATGAGGTCTTGAAGTCAAGGAACCCAGACAGTTGTAATTATTTCCTCTGTCCTACCCATTTCTTGTCATTCGTTTTCGGCATGTTTATGAAGGAATGCGAGAGAGGGAATGCAGATGGATTTTCTTTTTTTTTATCTATGCTAGACAAGGAAAATTAGTTACGGGAGTGCACATGAGTAGCCCTGACCTTGCCAAAAACTAGACATTAAAAGAAATGGACTGGGGGCCCAAATAGGATATTAAAGCAGTGTATGACTAGATGAGTATTTTGTGAGGAATTGTTCATATTGATACTTCCTGTAGGAGTGTTAGGTTAATTACTTTATGACCAAGCACCTCTGCCATGATGAAGGAATGTTTTCTTTTCTTAAATTTGTTAAAAGCTGATGTGCATGAACATGCTCTTCTTGCAGGCCCACTAGTGAATTTCCACATCCTCTATCCCGTGTGAGGCAACATATTGCTCATAGAGTAAGTAATGATTTGGCCACTGTCCTGATACTGTCTGTAGTGTTTGGTGTCCCTTTTAAGATTCATCTTAATTGAGCTTATGCTTTCAGCTTTCATATCAAGTTGTTGATGTAATGATTTGGCTCGGAATACGGGATATGATTAACGAGTTCAGGAAGAAAAAGCTGAAGCTGAGACCTGTTACTTACTTAAGTCCTTCTTATAGTTCTCCTCCTGAAATCCCATACGGATATATTTGGAGTCCTCACCTTGTCCCAAAACCCAAAGGTCAGTGAATCGTGTCTCCGCTATGTCAGATCTTTATTACTAGAGTTAAGTGGTTGGTGCAGGCCTTTATAAATTAAGATGTTCATGTATTTTGTGTTGATAAAGGTGCTTCATAATTTCATCTGTAAATGGCTAAACTGTGTCTTTTTTTAGAATATGTTTACGCTATATTCGATCCTTGATTCTTAGAGGAACATTTTATGTTTTTTTTTTTGGAAAATTCATTCAACATAATTTTCTTCCAGGGCAACTTTATCATGTCTCTCTTATGGTCATGTACACTTCTCTAGTTCTCTATGCAGTGAGATAATTCTTGGCTAAACATGCAGGGAACGGGTTAAATATTTTAGTATCATGATCATGTCTTTTACCTGGTTGTTTCTTAATTACACTGTAAAATAGCCATTAATCAGGAACAGAAGTATATTGCCCTCTGCTTATTTGAAGAATTCATGTTGGCTTTATTCTACTTCAGTCATCTTGCCTATGAGGGAAAAAAAGGTTATTCGTCAGTGGCACTTCTCTTATGGTCCATTGCATGAAGAGAACTCACTTTTACTTTCTGATTCGCCCTTTTTCTTGAGAAATTAGCTATTCTCCCAAAGAGTCCTATGTGGGATCCTGGCACTGACGCACTGCATTTATATTATGGTGAACCTCAGCTTAGAGTCTTAGGATGCTAGGAGAGAGGTACTAGTCTGCTTTGAAATGAACCTTGCTGATATGATATGTGCAACTGTCGTGCAGATTGGGGACCCAAAATTGATGTAGTTGGTTTTTGTTTCCTTGACCTGGCTTCTAATTACCAACCTCCACAAGATCTGGTGGAATGGCTTGAAAAGGGTCAAAAGCCAATTTATATTGGTTTTGGAAGTCTGGTAAGAATTTATCTAACTAAATTTCATTCCTCCTCCTTTTTTTAAAAAAAAAGGAATCAATTCTAACAGGATGTTTGTTGAAATTGAGATTTTGTGAAATCAAGATGTCAGCGTAATTAGTTGTGTATTCAGTTCTGATACCTTTGTTTCACATAATTATGTATGTTTCTGATTAAATAGCTACCATGGCTCTTTCTTTAAGTTTGTTCATTATTACAATTTATATACTAGTACTGTACTGTATGTTATTAGAGAATACATTGATGTTTTCCCTTTTATGAAATCATGACAGCCTGTCCAAGATCCAGAGAAAATGACAAAGACTATTGTACGAGCTCTAGAATTGACTGAACAAAGGGGAATCATCAATAAAGGCTGGGGTGGTCTCGGCAGTTGTAAGATGTTCTTTCTATTCTGTTTCTTTGAAAACTAAACCATCCTTTTGTGTGTCATCATTTCCTCCTGCATTCCGGGAAAAGGCTAGACTCAATACAGTGCAAATGAATATATTTATGGCAATAGTGACCATGTTGTTGCAGTATGTTTCTTATCTTTGTGGATTTTGACAGTTTGTGCAAAAGAAAATTATCTTCCTCTTTATGTTACATGTGCATCGTTTCCAGTTTTCGGATTCTGTTTGAAGATTGAATATCAAATCCTTGTGCCAATAATTGGCAGTGTAATTTGTGATGTGGCCTTCTCAACTTTGAATGAGCTCTAGAAAAACAATATTATTAGTAAAATGGAACTAAAAGTTTGTATTTTGTAGATAATAATGATAGCGTTAATTAACCTTCTCTCAAAATTTCTTAACTGTCAGTGGCTGAACCCAAGGATTTCGTGTACTTGTTGGACAATTGCCCTCACGACTGGTTGTTCTTGCAGTGTGCGTCAGTGGTAAGACTTCTTCATTCTTGTTCTTTCTGATTCTATTTACGGCGGATACATCCTCCAGTGGTTATTGCTACTTCTCGCATAGGGTTTGGTAATGAGCATCAGATTTCATAATTGAAGTCTTGAATACTCTTAGCAATTCCCCTTTTTGCCTCAAGTGACGCGATTTTCTCTTCTGTAAATGTAGGTGCATCATGGTGGTGCAGGTACCACTGCTGCTGGTCTCAAAGCTGCAGTAAGTTTTTGGCTTTCTGCATTGATGCTGATCTGCCAATATTTATTTTCATGTGCTTAGGTTGCATGTTTCATGTATCTGCTGTTAGTCTGTTACTCATTGAATCTTTCTACCAGTGCCCAACTACAATTGTTCCGTTTTTCGGTGACCAACCATTCTGGGGAGAAAGAGTGCACGAAAAAGGCGTAGGGCCTTCACCAATTCCAATTGAGGATTTCTGTCTTGAGAAACTGATTTCTGCCATACGCTTCATGCAGGATCCTAAGGTAAACTATGCTTCTCCATTGAGGGCTCATCTTCAATTTGATAGAACTATGTGATAAACAAGACACCACTTATACTATTAGGGAATCTGGGAGAACATCCCTTAGAAAATGTGAAACTAGCTGTTGTGTAATTGACAATATGATGAAATGCAGGTGAAGCAAAATGCTGTCGAACTGGCAAAGGCACTAGAAAATGAAGACGGAGTCACAGGAGCTGTCAACGCTTTTTACAAACAGTTTCCTCCTAAGAAAGTTGAGCCAGAGGAGCCTCCAAAGCCACATAAATCACATCTATCAATAAGAGGGTGTTTTCTTGGCACCCACTAATTTTTCGCTACAAGAACTTGCCCGATCATCTTGTGCCATATAAATAACCAGGGGAAGCTGAGGATTTAACCCCATTAACCATCCACTTCTCAGTTAACTCCCCGTTCAGTTTAACAGTTTTGTTTTCCGATGCTCTGTAACTCCCTAGTTAGTCACTTGTGCAGTATGAGGTCTCTGTATGTCAGTACTGATGCAAGAATATTTGCTCTTCTATAAATTCATTCTCTAATGTTGTGTAATGAAAAATCTTTGATGATAGTACAGACTATATTTATCACATTACCGTGTATTCGTTTGGGGTCATGTTGACCGATGTAATATACAGGGAACTGAGCTTTGTTTAGGGTACGCACGTAATTTCAGCCCCATACAGTGGGAGGAAACTTGAGATACATTAGCTAAAATTTTATCTTCTTCCTTTCATAATTCCTATATCTCCACAGTTTTAAAGAATAAGATTGAACACACTTGTAATTTCGTTCTTCATGTTATCTTGGAGCAGTAGAAACTTCCCCTTTCTCATCTACTGCTGAGGACAGCCCAGTAATGCCGGCAGAAGAAGCGGTCTGTACCACAGGAATCCCAACTGTGGGGGCGGGATGTGTTCTTCGCCTTACCTTCATCACCAAACCGTTTTTTGTATGAATGGTTGCGCCTGTAGTCATCTCGACCTGAGCAAAAAGATTAGTTAGATATCATTTGAATATTTAATTAGTACAGTAAACAATCTGGGTTTCACAGAGCCTCTCTTAGGCGAAAGGTCCCTTCTTGGTTACATAAAATGAGAAAGCAATTGATAGAGAAATTGAATTGCTTACAAGAGGTGCTTCAGGTGCCAACTGAAAGTCAAATCGTCTGACGAGCATAGACAATGCTACCACGTTCTGCATACAGTCGACGGTTTTATTCACATTTTCCAGAGAAAAGAAGGGTAGAAGGCAAATCTTAGATCTCGTGCATGGATGGTTTATAATTACCTCGTATGAAGCAAACATATCCCCTATACACTTCCGAGGTCCTCCTCCAAATGGCAAATATCTTACACCACGGAATGAAAGTATAATAAGACAACCAGGTTAAGAACAAACAGCTTGAATGAGCAACACAAGCTTCCGATAAAATATTACTTTTCGAGAATCAGTGATGATACTAGAAACATACCTGAACTCTTGGTTAGTCTCATTTGGGGCAGGTCCATCCAGTGGCCACCTTTCTGGATTGAATGTCTCTGCATCCTCCCAGAGACCAGGGCCGCGATGCAGGTTCCAAACTGATATGAAAATGTCTTCATTTCTGCAAAGAGGGTATTATTCTCCAAATCAGACTTGCCCAATGAAGGAGGTAAAACTTAAAAAACTGTGATGTGGAATCGAATGATCAAGTCCAAGTGCACAGAGAAACAGCTGCATATAAAGTATCATCATCATCATAATTACTCGGGTGCCTAAAACAAAGATTCAACCTAGGCAGGATTGAGGTGCTGGGGAGGAGGGGTGCGGGAAGATGTATGCTACTTAAACCCTGTGATCAAATTACAGCCTTAAACACTGAACTGGACACAAATATCATGCGGGGTCGGGACTGGGAGGAGGGTGCTGGCAGATGTACATAACTTAAACATATCAAATCTTTAACTCTGAACTGGACAGAAGAGTATCATGCTACAAAAGAGATTATCTTGTAGCTTACACAACTACTTCTCATAATTTCATTTCAGCAAATTGCACATAATTAAAAAATGAAGATTATACCCTCCCAAAAATAATGAAGATTATAGTCGTTCAAGTTAGGGCCAGAAATCATCATTTTCTCCTTAAAAAAAAACAAGATTTTCCTTCTGCAATATGAGGCACGAGGCACAGTTGCATATAATGACAAAAGGACATTCCAGAAATTGCAAAAGAGTATATGCAAGGAGAACAAAAATAAGATTACTGAAAAGACTAACTTTCTTATTGGATATGGCCCAAGCACATCTTCCTGAAGAGAGCGACGAATAAGGACTGGGGGCTGTGGGTAAAGCCTCAAAGACTGCATACAGAAATATATACGATAAGGTTAGGCCAACACTCAAGAACCAACTGATAGAGCACAAGAAAGACATTTCGAGTTCTTACTTCACTAATCACCCGACTTGCGTATTTCAGGTTCTTCAAGTCCTCAATTGTTGGATATCTATCTCCCAAAACCATATCCACCTATAGAAGGGCAGGGGGTGTGGTCAAGTGTAAGTCTCTGCTGTACATTCTGAACATGTTCAAAATATTTTCTGGAGGGGGAGACGTCAATTGTTTTCCTGAGGGAATTTCTGAAATATGAAGATTAAGAGACAGCAATAATCGATTTACCTCATTTTGAAGCTTTGCAACGACTGCTGGGTTCTGAAGGGTAAAACAAAAGAAAAACAAGGCATTAGCTCTTGGATACCTCCCAGAAGCAATTGAAGCACCGGCTATTATAGGTAGAATTTAGTAGCAAGCTCATAAAATTAAGTTTGCAGCAGACCTAAGTGTCCATCATCAGTAGTTCCTATGTTTTCCAGATTTTGCGTCGTAAATTTTTAGGAACAGCTATTATTCAATGCTGAGGGAGTATAGAGACAAACAACGTGATCTAGTACTGCAAGCATACGATTGAGATTGAAAATCACACACATATACCTGAGACAGGAGATAGAAGGTCCATGTCAGTACAGCTGCCGATGTTTCGTGACCAGCAATTAGGAGGGTCATTAAGTCATCACGGAGCTGCTTACTGGAAACCTACATAATAGTAAGCCTAACTCTTTTAATACTATGCTCTCCAGAAATAACTTCCAGATGGATAAAGATTCATTACGTCATCGCCTGATGCCAAAAGAAAATGAAGAATGCTAGGGTCTTGTTCATTCATATACTCCTCGTGAAATTGCAGCTCCTCTTCATCTACCAATCTCTGCATGTGTACATGCGTGGACATATTACGACAATTTACACAAAGATTAATGCATAGCATAGCCCCAAATATCAAGCAGTTACCTTGCAGATTGCTATCAGATCATCTAGTGTATCATTTATCAGCTTGAGTGATGCATTGACCTTTTTTAACCTTGGAGATATGTCTTTCCAAATAGGTAAGTCCCAGACTGGGATTGGCGCTGTACTCCTGTTCTCTGCCTCTCTCAAAACAGTATAAACAGCCTGGTCTAGGAAAAGATGTGAAGATACTTTAATATGAAACAAAATAGGCATAACAAGTAGAGGGGAAAAGGTTGCCGACATACCTCAACAATGCCAGTATCATTTGTCAAAGAATCAAAATCGTAATTAAAAACAGATTTTCCAATAATGTCCAGTGTTAAACGTGAAAAAAGTGATTCCATTTCCACTGCTTCTCCGTTTGATGCAGCGGTGTCTAACTTCTTGCAAAGCATATCTGTAGCTTGGCCAAAGAGGTCAATCATGGCTGTTACAAACTGAAAAACAATATTAGCGTCCTACACTATTAGAAGTATATTTATCCAGGAATCTATCAGCAACGCATTACATCTGAAAGGAGCACTACACTCCTGAACACAGAAACAGAAAAAATGGTATTAATTATTGAAGTTCTGAATAATGCCAATGTATTGAGTGGTTTCAAGAAGCTTTAACCAATACTGTAAAGGCAGGAACACTACCTTCAGATGTAATGCAGGGACTATAACACGTCTTCGTCTACGCCATATCTCCCCATCGGCAGGAATGAGACCCTTTCCCATTACAAAATCTAGAATTTCTGCCAAGATACCCTGGTCAAGTAATCAGATTAGAGCAGGTATTAACTGATGTTGTTTACTGCATTTCACACATGGTATGTGTGTAAATAAAGAAGAGAGGTATGGTAAACTGCTTACAGCCATACCTTAGAGTATGACTTAGAGTTGTCCTTCAAGATATGCTTTACAATCTTAGGATCAGAAACAATAAGAAAGGACTGCAATAAACAAAGATGAGTCTCACATGTGTTAGACACTTGCTAATCAGATCCATAAGACCTCATGTATGAAGTTGAGAACCAAGTAAAATTGGGAAAAAAAAAAGGCGAGTAAGAATTCAAGTACAAAGGGACTCACGACCAACCTTTGGACCAAAGTTGAGCCGGAATATACCACCATAAGTCAGGTATAGCTCGTACAAAGGCAAAAAGAAGGCCTCGTTTCGAATCGCTGCTATTTGCCCTTTTGCCTCGGGAATCCTAGAGAACTTTTCATATTCTTCGAAAGGCTTGAATATAATATCCAGAACATCTGGAGGCATTCCCAACTTCGATAGATTGTTTTTTACTTTGAGAGGGAGGCTGTACCTAGAAAAGATAGAAGTCTGGTATGGTTTAGTGGATACTCATATGAACACAAGATAGACATAAACTGAATTGAAAAGAAGGAGACCCAAGATCTTAAAGTTATTATACATTCAAGTTTCTTCCAAAGATCCCTTCAAAAAAAAAAAAAAAAAAGGTTTCTTCCAAAGATCTTAATGTTATTAAGATGGCAGCTTTGAAGTACACACTGCGAAAATATAGTTCGGCCTATGTCGGTTTTAGACAACTCCATTTATGAAAAACCTCAAAAAGAAAGCTCGTCTCATGCTCAAAAGACTTAACCTAGCCCATTTACTCATCTGAAGAAAGCAGAAGTCAAGCTTCAATTAAAATGCTCACAATACCATATCTTGCTTCTTACAAGCAAATCAAGGCCTCCATAATACTCTACATTAATTTTGATATTATGAAGGTATATCTCCCTTGCAAGTATACCAAGACTGTTTTCTAGCACTTCTTTCCCCAGTGAGCGCTAATCTTGAGATTGTACAACAAAATGGAAGTGAATTTTCTTTGGAAGAAACTTGACAAACAAACTACTATCATCTGCATTTCGGTAATTCACGACATGGCATACCACCCTCCTCCCAAAACGCAGGCTTTGTGCCGTGATGAACAAACATCAGAGTACTTTAACTATGGCTCTAGTGCATAACTGCTATATCTAACTCAAAAAAACAAAACCGGCAACATCATCACCACCACCACCAGGGCACCACCACAATGCACTACTGTAATTCTGAAAACTTCTTCTGAAAGCTAAATTCTCTGAAATTTAATGCACACTACAGCTAATAGATACTGTAGATTCCACAACCGAGTTCCCAACATATTCAAGGCGAAATTCGAACATGTAAAATTCTAAAATCAGTACCCAATGCACATCCTTTCCTCATATTGCTGAACAATTGAGATACATTAATTACCTTAAACCCTGAATTTTAATCAAATTACCAGCACTAAGATACTCAATAACATGAAACACACCATTACAAGAAATCATATAAACCAAAACCAATCAAAATTAGTAGCTCAAACAGGCATAACTGCATACCCAGATTGCTTCACAGTGAATTCTCCTGAAGCAATCTTTGCAGACAATTCGGCGCGCCGTTTCTCCTCCGCAATCTCATCAAAACTCTTCCCTCCACCTTCAATCGGGTCGGGTCTCGACCCATTTGATGAAGAGCAAGTAATCAAGCTCCATTTACATCCACCTGCAAAACCCCATAACAAAAACCCACCAAAAAATCACATTTACTATCTAATAATCACATTTAACTGATAATTCAACACTAAAGATTGAAACTTTGGGTTAAAAACATGAAATTCAACATACCAATTAATGATTATTTATGGGATAAATCGATAATGATGAAAATTAAGGGAATTGTATAAAAAAATCACATATTGTATAAAAAAACCACATTTAACAGATAATTCAACACTAAAGATTGAAACTTTGGGTTAAAAACATGAAATTAAACATACCATTTGATGATTTTTTATGGGATAATGATGGAAATTTAAAGGAATTGTGTAGGTGAAGCTGCTGCTTATGTTGAAAATTGAGATAATTTGGTGATGAGAGAGAAGGGGAAAAGAGAGCTGAAACGTGGGAAGCCATGGAACTCTAAAAATTATGAGCTCAACAAGATGAAGAACATGAAATTAAAAGTGGGTTGAAATTGGATTTTTTCAATTTTGTTTTTTTGAGGAAAATTTGGTGACATTTTTTTATTTTTTTTAGGATTTTATGTGCATGTGTGATGTGTGTGAGTGTGGTAGTTACAGTTGAGACTTGAGGTAGAAGCTGCTGTGTGCCAGTGAACATGGATAATGTGAGTATAGTGACTGTTTTTTTACGGTTACGCCTTTTTCTTATGATGTTCTGAAATTCCGTATACTATCCGTTATGGTAAGAGAGGTGTCGAGTATTGCGCGGGGTTGGATTAAGTGGCAAGCGGTTTTTCAAAAAAAAAAAAAAAAATTGTGGCGAGCAAGTTTTACAAAACCAGGTGGTAAGTGAGTTTTTAAACGATAAGTGGTTTCATTATACCTACGTGGTATTTCTATTGCACAATGGAAAGAAATCAATTAAACAAGGCAAGAATCGCATGAGATTGTGAAGTAAATGCAGTTGGCATTTTTTGCTTAAATGTTTTGGGGGAGATTTGTTCACATGATTAGCTTCCATTTCTAATAAAATTTATGTTTTTTTTTTAATTCATAATAAAAATTAAAATTACATTAAATTAATTAATAATTATATTGATTATGTCTGATTTCAAAAAAATTATATTGATTATGTCAAAATTTGGAGACACTACTAATTTTTTTTGTTCATCATGGGACACTGTTGCTCAAATTTTGGACACTGCTAATATGAATAGTAAACTCTACGCTAAATGCTAAAGTTAATACTTCCTAGGTTGGAGTTCAATTCTAATTTGTGACGTTGGCTCATCCTCATAAAAATCTGAGAGTCTGATCACCAAATAAATTGGACTGAACATAATTTGTAAGACAAATTTGTGTGCCCTAGTTCCCTACTAAGCTAGCAAAATAGCCTAATCGTAGATGCCCTAGTATTTGACAAAGTTCATATCAGAAATTCATCAAATTCTACCTTCAATCTCATTTTGATTTCATGTCAAAATGCTCAAGAAGAAATTTAGCTATGATAAATCTCCTTCAGGGGACTCATGGCTGAAGGTGCGCGACCTAGTAGGATCTAGATATAGTCGGAGCGAAACTCCGGTGAACTAGGTGGGCAAACGAAAAAAGGCCCAAGGACATATTTAGTAACAATAAAATACCAAATCTTTATGATCCTTTGCATAGGAAATCAATGTGAAAGTTTGAATAATAATGTATTGATGCATAAGTTCAAATGACTAACCCAATGTAGCAAGTTTTTAAGCATGCAGCATAAAAAAGATTGTATGGTTTAATTGTATAGAAAATACAAAAGACATCCCTTGTATGACTTAGGGTTTGCTTCTGTAATTCTGTATAGAAGCTGCAATGTTTGATTTATTGTTGATTGAGAAGGATTCATCTGACAATCAGGATGGTTTCTTCACTGATTCGGGGGGCGGCGATTGCTGCTGCTACTAGCGCCTCCTGTCACAAAACCAAAGTGTTTAGACTAATTATTTACACAAAGTGTACATGCTATAACAAAATGCAAGATGGTTGATGTTTGATGTTTGAGGTTTTTACCATGTTTAGTGACCTGCTCGAAAATCCGAATATGGGGGTCAACAGGTAAACCCATCACTTCATATGAAGGATCATAAACAGCATTTGGTATAGGCCTGAAATCAAAAAAAAAGTTTTTAACATTATATTCTAGCTGATTGATTGATGCTCTTTAGTAATGTATCTTCTTTGTTACGAAAATTGAGTGTATACCTCGGTGCTTGAAGAGAACTGTCTGGTGCTGCTGCTGGTGCTGCACGAATGTTCCGGTTAGGGGATAGCCTCAGCGCGACATCATCCTGGTCCCCTGGGAATTTTCTCTGCAGGGTATGCATTACAATTATCAACTTATGCTTGTCATAAGGACTAATTTTATGAAACTGTGTCACATTTTACTTAGGGCAAAATTTTTAGCAACTGTTTTAGTTTCGACCTTGTGAGAAACCGATGATGAACCAGCTACATCAAGAGGGCCTTGCATAGCAGGCATTTGGATTCCCTGTACTCCTTGCTGCAATTTGTTTGTAAGTCAGAATCTATATAACAGATACTAGAAATACTGTAGATTATTACACCATGTATAGTTACAAGGTTCTTACCGGGGTGGCGTTTGGCAGGGGGCCTTGTAAGTTAAGGCCAAGGTTAGGCCTCAGACTGTGACCTCCCATAGCCTGATTTCACAGTGAAAATTGTGAATTCAATGACATTATATTGTCTGTACCTTAATCCGAAAAGAGTATATGTTAATACAGACCTGTTGATTCATGTGCTGGTTTGGAGGCGGTCTGAAGTATCCTGGTGATGACCCTGCATCTGGAGGAGGAATAGCTCTTGGCACTTGAGAAACCGAGGTCAACAGATCTTGAAATCCACCTATTGGCCTGAAAAATTGGTACAAGATCAAAGAGCAACTTAAGAAAGATATAAATCACGGTACTTAATTCACTGTAGCTCAGATTGGTAGAGGAAAATACACTGCAGAAGAAGGTCCATTTGGTTGCATAGTAGTCTGATTAGGCCAACCATTGAAGGGCGCAGCGCTACTGCTTCCCCCTTGGGACATTTGTGCCTAGCCAGATGAACAGGTATATTAGCCGAAATGTACTAGATATGCAATGTAGTTAAACCATTGTAAATAGATATCAGCAATTGATTCGAAATGCTTACAGTTTGTTGATAGTAAGGTGACAGCATAGGGGTAGCTGCAACTGGATTTGTAAACTGGGGCTGATACGGCCCTTGATGAGGCGCCTGAAAGCCTGCCATCGAAGAAGGGAGCTGATAGTTTGCGGATGGAAGATTCGGGTTAGGAAAACCATTACCACTAGGCGCAACATAAGTGCTCCCATGTTGATTAGACTGACTGCCTTCACCATTACTGTAACATATATAAACAGAATAAAATTAATGTCATGGTTTACTGATTCAACCATATGGTAATTTATGTGATTCCATAGGATTGTAATCTTACAAGTAGATTTGGTTGTTGCGGAGGCTCTGCTGCAGAACAGTACTGTACTGGTTTGGCTGGAATGAACTTATGTTGTTCTGCTGAGGAGCTTGAGATGGCTGTGCTAAGGGCACTGCAGGAATCTGTATGACAGGATCCAATTATTTGTGTCAATGTATGTCATTTCAGAAAAGCGTATTCTATACAGTATGAACTTCAGTTGTCACAAGTTTTCGGTACTTACCCTTATTGGAGACAAGGTATCAGGTGCACCAGCATCCATCATTAGGCTGGAAAATGTAGGTCCAGCATTCTGAGGATTAGGGAGGAATAGATTCTGGGGCGGACTTCTCTCCTTAAATGTAACTCGACTGCTATAAATGTAATCAACAAAATTAGTTAGACTATAGTATACAGGAAATAACTGAGGATAAATACTAGATATGTGTACTTGTCTGCTGCAGGAGACAGATAAAGCATCTGAATTTGGTTCCTGTTGGAACTTTCACCCTGAGGCTCGGCCTGGTGAGGCTGGTCTGAAGGAATTGCAGGTGCATTTTCGGCTCCAGCCTTGTAATCGTAGGCATTGTGACATTGTCAGCATAAACAGCATACTACAATATATAAGAGCAGATAGTAGTTTACGAGAAGTACCATGGAAGCAGGTGGTTGCTGAAATGCAGCATTCTCCTGATTTTCTGCTAACTGCTTCTGCTTTGATAAACAGTAAAACCATTAAGAGCATTGATCGTATTGCAGTGATACAGAACTTGTAATAAGAATGAATATATAGCGCGATGAACTTAGAAAGCGAGCTTAGGAAAATCGATTCATGATGAACTAAACCTGAATAATGTATATGTTGAAAGCACCAATGCAACCTAAGAGGCTAAGAAGTTGTATTCAACAAATTTCTAAACTATGTTTGGCACATTTTATTGAACAGTCACGTATGTCAGCTTATCTTAGTGAAGCATTCAAGGGTTTAAGGCCGAAACCGTGTACGAATTCGAAGCATTACCATTTTCTCTTGGACTCTGGCAAGTGATTCCTCAATACTGCCTTCAGTGTTGGGATTTCCAGGTGCCGTGACTGGTTCCGGCAAGGGTTGGTGTATCTTACTACATGCACAAAACAAATCCAACATTGTTAGTGTGATTCTGTATATGGGGCCTAGCCTAATGCAATACTAATTAAAGACGGCGTTGAGTTGGCCCACGAAGTCTTACTACTAATACGTTGAAAATATGAAGAATTTTTTTTTCATATGACTCGTAAGGTGATTTTTTTTTAAGGAAGACTCGTAAGGTGATTTTATGCATAGATGTAATAATTGTTGAACAAAATCGGTAAGAGATGACTAGATTGGAGATCGTAACAAGTGTAGAAGGAGAGTCTAGTCCACACTTCAAATTAATATAAGAATTTTAAGTGTCTTCAATAAGGCGCAAAAAAATCTATTAGCCGATCACCAAGTAGAGTTCTTTTATTGCTCTCTCTAGCTTTCCTACCTCCACTCTAGAAATCTCCCCTAAATGTTTTAATCCCTCTATTTATTTGCTTCTTTATGTTTGATTTGAATTCCTATTAATGTTGTTTCCAAATGATTCGTAAAGAGTGAGTCGATCATTCAATGAAAAGATATAACCATGTATAAGGAATGGCAATTACTACATTCAGAAATCGAAACACGTGTTAGGTGTGTTTGGAAATTTAGCGCGCAATTCAAATTAGTACATGAATTCAAAAGGCCTTCAATGAGGCGCGAAATATAACAAATGGCCAACTATATCTCAAGTTTTGCCTCCACCCTAAGGAATGACAATTACTACATTCATAAGTCGAAACACGTGTTAAGTGTGTTTGGAAATTTAGCGAGCAATTCAAATTAATACATGAATTCAAAAAGCCTTCAATAAGGCGCGAACAAAACAACGGCCAATTGTATCTCTAGTTTGTCTGCACCATAAAAAATTGCACCTATATGGTGAAAATTTTAAAAATTACTCATTAAGACGAGTCATTGATGCATAGATAGGATAAGTGCAAGTGCAGAAAAAAAAAAAAACTCTTATTTTTTATTCAAAAATCAAAATACGTGTCAAAGGCTTGTTAGAAAATTTAGCGCGCAATTTAAATTAACACAAGAATTCAAAAAACTTAAGGCGCGAAAAAAAAAAAATCTACGAGTACTATTTATTAGCTAGCTGGGAGGCTAACCTGAGATTTGATGCTTCACTCTCTAGCTCTGCCTTAAGCCTAGTAATTTCACCTCGGATTATCTACACGATATAGTAGCACACATAAGTGTTACACTATTACTACAAGAAGCTAAGGTAACTAATTATTACCATAAAAATGAACTTTAATTTAACTTACCCCAAAAGCCCTGAGGTAATGAGATGGCGTCACGGGAACAGGTGGAAATGCATCAAACACACAAATGTATTATTAGTCTATAGAAAAATATTCAAGGCTCATACCAATTGAGATTTTGTCAAAATTCTCGGTCATATAATAAGATTAAAGTGTTGTGGCTTTGCAACACATAATTCATGTAAAAAACTTTGAATCGTGAAAGAATCACTTACGGGATGTCTCGGAGTTCTTCTTCGGTGTTTCTCTTAAGCTCGCTAAGTATAACAGATAATTCTTGGATCTGGATATAGCCAAAACATGTAATCAACTTAATTGAGATCAAATAAATTCCACATAATTATACTCGCTTCGATTCATTAAGTTCTTTATATTTGATGTGTATATGTGAGAGCAATTCAAAACCAACATAAAGGATTGAAAAAACAAAAAAAAAATTATCATTTCAAATAATTGAATATTTGGTAATCAAACATAATATAGCAAACAAGATTTTTTTTACCTCTGATTCTGATAAGTAGCTGCAAAGAAAAAAAAAACAATTGATCAGTTCATCAAAAACATGAATTATTCATTTTAATCTGGTCTACAAATTTTATATAATTAATTTAGTTAAAAGTTGTTGCATGATTAATCATCTTATTGACATACAACTAATATGAAATTTAGTAATCTAGATTTCTTGAATTTCCATGTATATATAGTTGTATCATATCAACTTCACTTTTGCATAAAATCATATTTGGAAAAAAAAAAAAAAAAAAAAACTAGAAACAATTACACCTTTGTCTAAAAAATAGTTCAAAATAAAAGAATTGATTAATCGACACGATGACAAGGTCTTACAGTCGTCGGATATGTTCAGGTAACGAAATAAATCGAGCAAGCACTTCTTCGACCCTAGATCAAAGATGACAATCTTTTTAGTGAGCAAGTATTATATTTCAAGTACAAAAAAAGGCAAACTGAACTTTGCGAAAGAAAAAGAAAGTATATACATGAATATATTAGAAGTATTAACACAATTAAATCAAATGCCTTTCTCAGAATTAACAAAAGTTTGGAGTATAACTCTATACCTTTTATCGCCACAAAAAAAACTTAGTCTCCCAGATGGTGAAAATGATATAAATACACAATCAACAGCACACACCATGTACAATTCCAATGCTTTCTTTATCAGTCCATTTCTTCGTTTGGCGAAAGATAATTGCCTACTAAGTTCGTCTTCTATGAGCTTTATCTCTTTCCCTTTAACCATGATTATGAGGATTGTACAAAAAAGGGAAGAAATCTTCCCTTCAAAGAAAAACAAAATAGGGATGAAATTAGACCAACATGAATATCTTAGGAAATAGATTCTCAATGATCATATATAATATTAAAATATGATGTTGAGGAGAAAATAGTACAAGTGTACAGCTTTCAACTTGATTTGTTGCTTCAAATACCTATTTCAATCCAAAACAGGATTTTCTTACTATAAAAGTTGATTGCTGATTTTGCTATACATTTAGAAATTAATAGTTAAATTCCTTAAAAGAAAAATATGAGGGGATAGAGGAGATTTCGGCTAAATCTTGTAGATATGATTTTATTGATGTCCAAAAGAAGTCATCAATTATCAAATAGGAGATTTACAAGAGAAAGTAGCAAAATTGATATTGTTTAACAAATTGGTTTTGAAAAAAAAAAAAAAAAAAAAAAAAGAAAAAACTTAGACTACTTTTTTTCTTTAAGCATCAAAACATGGAATTGAGTTATTCAAGTAAAAGGCAGGTCACTTATTTAATATATTTAAAAAATATAAAACTAGGTCACATTATTGGCATTGTCTTTGTCTTTATCTTACCAGTTTTTATTATATGTTACGTTGAGGGTTCCCTGAAAATTTGATCTAAATAAAGGAGAAAGATGGGCCAGTAATTAGAAAATAAACTAACCTGGTTTAGGGGTTTTCTTAACTTCAAATTCGCTCATGCGGTACACCTGTGAAGCAAGAAATTAAAATTTTAAAAAAAAAATAAAATCATTCGGTATATAAACCAAAATTTCTAAAAATTATTCGTCTTCGTTATAATTTTGAAGGCAATTTCAAGATTATATTTAGCTCTCTTCAATTAGCGTCGATCTTTCAACTCAAAGATGAACTATAGACAAGGTTTCATCCTGATCAATATAATATATTTAATATTCAAAATGAAGATAATCAGTTGTGAAATTACTGGGATATGTGATTGATGAACCAATCGCTAAGTTAAGGAAACTATGTTAAGAAAATGAGAATTCTGATCTGATTCAGAGAATAATATTAGTTTTATACCGTATTTTGACGTCGCAGTTCTTTCCATAGATAGTTCATTGTTTAATATTGTATGAATATGATTTTTTTTATTTGATATTGCAAATCGTGATGCTTTAGTTACATTTTAAGAAAACTACCGATAATATTTGATTTTGTCAAAAAATATTTGGACGATAATATATCTAGTAAAATCAATTGACATTGGTTGACTAACTTGGAAGAAAAGGATTCCTTAGAATTCCTATTTGAAGTGCGAATAATAAGTTCGAACCTTTTGACGCGTTTAGAATCACCTAACCATGCCAAATATGTTTTGGCCTAATACAATATTTAAGATAAAAAGTACTAATACAATATAATAAGTCTCATGTTTGAACTCTACACCCAACTCTCCACCCCTCTGCATACAAGCCTATGAACATCACTAACGGCTCCCACTTAAGATTGTTCATCGTCCTCTTTCTAAGGCAATGCATCATTCACTTTACACACTACGGTAAGTTTCATTCGGATCAAATTAATAAATTTAGATGATATTAGTTGATAAAAAAAATTAAAAACTTTTGTTATTATTTCACCTAGGTTTGAATCATTTCAGTAAGTTCAATTAGCTTAGATCGGGCCAATTGGAAAGGTGCAATCAAATCATACAAGGCATAGCATAAATATTGTATACATACAATGATGAATAAGCTTGACTCAATAGTTACAGAAGTTGTTTAGGGTTAATTTAGGTATGAATACTTATAGCCTATTTCTAGCTTAGCAATATGTCGATGTACCCAAAAAATAGAAAACTTTCAAGATAGATTGTTCCGAAAATCGACAAAATAAAATATGACCATAGACTTTGAAATTGGGAACCTAATGAGGCAAGGGAGTCGATTCTCAAATAGGGGCTAAATAGGTCGTAGAGGGTTAAATTTACCAATTTTCATTCTAAGGTAAATGGTAAGAAATTATTCCATTTATGTGGAGTTAAGTAACTTTAAAAGCTACAATTTGACATGAAATGAAGTAGTACATTTTCAAATATATAAATTAGTTGTAGTCATAATATATGAACGTTTCCATGATATCTCTTATGTTTAATTATATTAATCATCATGATTCATAACAATGAAACAATTAGAAATTTAATTAACATGTATTTCTCTTTTATAATTCGGAGTGTCTGCTTACATTTTGTATGCCACACAATATGATCTTGTGCAATGAAACAATAATACAATTTTTTGGTGAATGGAAAGGGTTTTTGTGAGTCAATCTATAAGTTTCAAGAAATTACAAAACATTCATAACCTCACATGAAACTTAGTTACCGTTTTTAAGATTCAAATCACTATCATGTCATCTCTGTAACACATCTATGTAATTTCAATAACTAAAATAACTGTTTTACCTGAAATCATATTAATTATTCATAATAGCTCAATCAATATGATTATTAATTGGCCAAAACATTGAAAATACGAGACAACAATAAATCCAGATTATTTTTTTTTTGAGATCACTTGAATTGTGAGTAATGTCCTAGATGAACATAAAACATGTAGCTTTATTACGCAATACACTCGAATTGTCGTTCTTCCTTGCAATCACATAAGAGTGACAAGGGAGAACAATACCCTATTTCGAATGATTACAAAAAAAAAAATTATACTACTAATTTAGGGCATAATAATGAAGTACATCGAAATAAAGCTAAATGTATAGCGTACTTCATATTCAAAGTTAAAATTAGTAATTTCGGTATAAATAAATATGCCTTGAATGATTAAACTAGCAGTTGGGATTGTTCTTGGTGTTCATGCTACGATCAGCAGTCTCCTTAACGGTTTCCTTGGCTTGGTCGGCCTTGCCAAGGACATTATCCTTAGTCTTTTGGGCAGTTTCCTTAGCAGATTCCCATGCTCCTTGTGCAGCTTGCTTTGCTTTATCTGCCTTACTTTGTGCTGTTTCCTTTGTATTCTCAGCCACCTTAAATCACCCAAAAAAAAAAAATCTTACCTCATCAGATGTTGTAGAGTACACTAAACCGGGTAGAATTCACATAGATTATATGACACATTTTAAGAATCTCAAAGTGTCAAAATTCTTACATCTTCTGTAGTCGATGCAGCCTTATTCTTTAAGTTTTCTCCGGTTCTTAACGCCTCGTTGAGTCCTCTTTTTGCAGCATTTGCAGCATCTTGGTGCGAGTGAGATCCTGATCCCTTCAATTGTATCATTACCGCGTCTTATTAGTTCGTAATTACTTAAATAGGTTACAAAGGTGTACATATATCAAGGGTTTGTCTAGTTCCTAATATCCTATATGTACTTAGAAAAATGAGATAGTGAACCAATTATCGCTAACATTGTTTCAACAATGGCTTACCGCTTGAACATATCGGCGAGTTAGGACTTGAAAGGGCTTCACATTGGAGGTGTTTTTTCTACCGATGGCTGATCCAAATTGACCCATCTTTGAAATGTAAGAGCTTGCCATTTTTTTAAATTGTGCTTTTTGAAAGAATTGATTCTCAAATTTTAAAACGATTGGGAGTTTTAAGATTAAAAATATTTTATATTTATAGGTGAAATAAGGGGAGCAACTAACTTTGCCAAGTGGCTGCAAAGGATTGGTTACCTGTTTGAACAGTTAGGAGTATTTGGCGGGAAATTTTGAGAATTAGTAGGTGTACTTGTAAGAAGAATATTGTAATGTTGATCCTGTTTTCATGCTCCATTTCTTATCTAAGTCTTAATTTAGGTGCAAGAAATCGAATTCTCTCTCTCTGTTTTTATCTAAAGAGTGATATGCGTTTGTACTTTCGTTAACTACTTAACTTTAGGTGTGGCGTCAAAATTAGTTTATAATTTGAGTATCTTGTTCATTTATATGAAAAATATAGCAAGTTTACATATAGCTAACTTATCAGCTATTAGGCCCCAAAACTTGGGGGCCCTGGGCGAAGGCCGAGCTTGCTCGGGCTAAAAGCCACACCCGACCCCCCAACTATCTTAATTTTTTTAAAGGGAAATGGTACATGGGCTCTTCTAATTACATAAATAAACAAAAATAAAAAATCACCTTTAATATGGATTACTACCAAAACCATCATTCATGCATTAGGCGCGAATCAAATAAATATGAGTTTATGGGTGGATTTTGTGAAATAATTGAAATGATAGTACTAACAATAATTATAATAATCTACCCTTAAACTAAAGATAGTAAATGATGAAACAATCTACCCTTAAACTAAAAATAGTAAATGTTTATTAAGGGTAGATAATTTGAAATGATAATTCAACAATAATAAATTTGCTTTAAACGTGAGTTTTGATATTATTTTTTATAATTCTGACTTCCGAGTGTCCGCGCATTTGTTGACTTGTTGTTGTTGACTTGTTGTTGTTGACTTGTTGTTGTTGTAAATTCGCTTAAAAAAAGTTTCTAAATAGTTGGTTCCAAGCTTGGTTTGATAGAGTGATGAGAGAATTGCTTTGTAGGCAATTTACAGTGTTCAATTAATTTTTTTTTTTTCTTCTCAAAGAGTGCCTTTATTTGTTGTCTTTTATACTTTTGAGAACAAAAACATGATATTAATTTTCGTTCAAATTAGTATCATTGAGTACTAGAAAACAATTCACATACATTATACCATCCGATCAGAAAAAAAAAAGGTTCAACTAGGTAGACCAGACCACAGTTGTATGCGTTGAATCGAAGTAAAACTAGGACGAGGAATACCCCTTTACAAACCCAGTCCATTGGTTTGCCTAGCAAGTAGCAACCAAACTCAGGAGACCTCACTCTCCCCGCTCCTATCAACCTGAACAATTGTGTATACCCAAAAAAAAAAAGGATGTATAAACTTCACAGGGATTCAAGCAAAAATGGGTGATACACTGATATGTATTCAAATCCAACATACTACTATTCCATAATGTTTTCTCAAAGTAAAAAACACGACACGAGAACGAGCAACAAACTATTATAGAGAAAGCATCAACATCCCAGTCTCGAGGTTCTAATTTCGTAACACTAAAACAACGGTATATCTATATCTTCAACTGACTCTAGTTAGATGGTGCAGTTACTTTCTTCCATAGCTTAACCCACTCTATCATGGCATCGGCAGCTTGAGCATACACAGAATTCTTTTCGGAACCTAACTTTTCCTTCACCATATTCGCTATCTCCAGCATGCAGTCCTCAGCCTTAACTGCTTCAGCTGGCAATTTGATGGACTCAAAGAAGGGGACGACATCTTCCATCAGCTTGACACCTTCCCATTCTTTCTTCAAGCTCTGAATAGCATCCCCTCTCTCCTCCCTCCAAACATATGGCAACCCAGTTTTCACGCCTATCTTCAGGTGGTCGCACACAACCTTGGCGCACATGCCAGAGAACACATCTTCCATGGTTTCCCACCTGAACTTTCCTTCCTTAGCAAGTTTCAGACCAGGGAATAAAGCTGGACCCATTAACTCACGGTTGAAACCAATGTTAACTCCACTTAGAGGCATCATGGCCTTTGCCGGGACAGTCAGGACAGCATCCACATATCTGGTGTTTCTTTGCTCAGGTTTGAGAGCTTGAGTTGGTGCATCCAAGTCGGCTAAATTGAGCCAGAGCCCACATGAGAGAGCGCATGGCACACCTTCACGCATGCTAAATGGGTACCCACGAACAAAGTCAGCTCCCTTGCGGTATGGGTCATAGAGAGTATTGAAGAAAAGGGGGGTGGCGGGAGTTCCAAGGTTGATGAGATGCTGGGCCACGGCATCTACTTGAAACCCCTTATCATCTTTGGCTGGGATGCAATCATCATCAATTGAAATAACATATTTCTTTTTGGATATGAGATAGCCATAGTAGCGACATGAATAGCCAGAGAAAAGCTTGGAAGTCAATGAAGATCCCACCACCTTGTCTATATCGGCCTTGGTAATAATATCCACATTATTAAAGCCATCTGGAATCTTTAGATCACCCTTCAGATCAGGGTCCTTGACTATGATCAAGTGGAAACGGGAGAATACAGATTTCCATGCATTCATAAAAGACGTGAGATCAGACTGCAAAGCACCAATCACGATGTCCACCTCATCTTCTTTGATGTAAAACTGGGCCATTTTAGCACGTGAGCAAAGAATTTACAGGGACGATTCTAGTCTGTCAATATTAACTTGAAATGATATCAGAAAGAAGATCATGCAACGATAAATCAGAACATTCGTCCAGAGCAACCTGAAAGCATTATCAAAGAGTAATCAAAATAAAGCCCTGCACATTACTTCTAAAGACACGTGATTATACCCTGATACGAAAAGAAATGAGGACTCACGGGTGGGAAGAACTGGAGTAATTAATGGCTGGATATTAAGCTCCTGAATGAAGGCCAGAAGTTCTTCTTGGCCAGTAGCTACAAACAATTTTAAGTTCTTCTCGTTTAATTTGCCAGCTCTCAACGTTCTCTGTCCAAGATAAAAACCCAATACTGAGGATAGTATACTCTAGACACAAACCAAGATTCAAGCAGCTGATCTTTTAAAGTCAGATCACAAATATCAGGAAAAGCAGCCAAAATGCAGACTCGATTTTCCATAGGAAACCATAAAAATAGCCAGAGAAAGACAAGTCACTTAGCGCCAAATCAAAGAAAGCAAAGAGAACACACATCTGTTTGAAAAAAAGAAAAATAAAACTGTAAAAGAAGTTTTTCTAAATGCCACCAAGTACTCTGAACTCTGAAGGCTCCTTCCACTTCAAGTACTTGGGCATCCTGCTAAATTCAGCTCGTTTGAATGCTGACATGTATCATGCACTTCTCTTAAAGGTCAAGAATACGCTGCAACATTGGACTACTCAGTTACTTTCCTTTCGGCTTTGAGGACTTTTGGAGTGCCTGTCGGCTTCTTCCCAAATCCATTGTTAAGTCCATTGAAAAATTATGCAGACAGTTTTTGTGGGGCAATTCAGATGATCATAAGAGAACGGTTTACTTTAAGTGGTCTAAAGCTAGCAGGAAACGAGAAGACGGTGGGCTTCACATTAGGCAAGTGCTTTCCTGGAACAAAGCCATATCGCTGAAATGGATTTGGAAACTACATAATAATGATGAGAACATATTGTCTGCATGGATCAACAAGTACAAAACACACACATCTGGCTTGAAAAATAGAGTACGTTTCGACACACAGTTCTCCTCCCTTCTCTGCCCCCGACAGCCATTAACTTTGCCTATATCTTCAACCATGCTTATGGACAGACAATAACACTGGCAGTATCAGCTAAACAAACGCCACCCTTCCCAATTCTGGAAGACATTTCACACCCCAGATTTCGACAAAGAATAGATAGCCAGAGGAACTAATGCCCGAAAGTCAAAATATGGGGGCACGACTTTCCCTTCTGCAACCAGCTACATTCAGTCTACTGCCCTAATAAAAAGAGGGTAATGCAAAGTTTTTCCATTTTTGCCCAAAACATATCGGCCCTATTATTCCTCCAAGATGCTCTACCCACCATGTCTAAATTCCAATCGTCTATTTGACCAATTTGTCGAATCAATCGTGTTATTCGAACAATACCCCTAATTAGCGTTTGGAACCAAAAATTTGAAAATTTGAAATCAATGGAATTCTAACATTTGAGAATGCGATATTCAAATATAAATTCAATGTTTGGGAGAGGGTGAGATTTCAAAAGCGCTATTGGGGTTTCATTTGTTTTACACTCGAAAGAATTTCCATCAAATTCCAATAAAATTTGATACAAATCCAAATTCTCAAATTCTTCCGTTCCCAAACATGGGATTTGAGAATGAAATCCTCGTATCCAAACACTCTCTAATCGACAAGCCCACATTCAAACATCAACAACCAAAACAATATTCCCATCAACAATTAGCAATCAATCATATTCATACAACAATCACAACAAAAAAACCAGAAGAAACCCACTTTCTAAAAACAACCCAGGATTCAAATTTAGCAAACAAATCAACAAGAACCCTAAAAACTACAAATCAATAAAAAAAAAAGAGGAATTCCACACAAAACAACAATCAATTAAATAAAAACCCCACATTTATAAAAACAACCCAGATCAAACCCACCTCATAAAAATCAATTGAAATAAAACCCACCTCATAAAAACAACCCAGAAATCAAAATTCACAATCAAAATCAAAATCAAATCAAATAAAACAGAGGAAAAACAGAGAATAAATCAGAGGAGGAGAAGAGGGGGGTACCAGGAAGAGATCGATGAGGATGTGATCAGGCAGATGAGAGAGATCAGAGAGAGAAGAGAGATGAAGGAGAGCGGAGTCGAGTGTGAGGGATAGCAAACTTGGCGGAGATTTTGTCATTCATTCATTCATTATTGTTATTACAATCAAATTCTCTGCCACTTTTCTCTCTCCTCCGTACGTCGGTCCCTTCTCCCCTTTGGAGCGTTAATTGAATTGTTGCGTATCACAGAATTCTCGCGTGGTAGATCCTGTTTCTGGGGACGTGATCCTTGTCGGGGAAGTTTCCCTCTCTCCTCTCTTCTCCTCCTTTGCTTTCTTTTTCTGTAACGCTACACCGACACACTTTGCGATTGGACCGATAAAGTCCACTTTCGGTCAATGTGGAGGAGTTCATAGGCAATATAATTTCTTTTATCTTTTTTCTTTCGGGTTCTTTTTTCTTTCGGGTTTGTTTTGGGTACGGGTTTAGTTCGGTTTTAAGATAAGACCTGAGTGATGAGATCATTAATAGCCTCTCACCATAAGACTCCCTTTGTCCCAAACTAAACTTCGACTTTTCTTTTTTTTGAACCGGAAATTAAATTTTCTCTTTTAACTAGATATGTAAGAAGATTTCACATTTAAATGAAAGTTTTATAGTGGGACAGAGAGTAATATATCAACACGGGTAAAACATTGTGTGGAACATTTTGATGAATCTATACTTATCTATTAATTGTCTACCATCAACGCTGACATGGCAGACGTACAAAAGATTTGCTTACGTGTTTAA
>JBBYHQ010011219.1:0-10893 GCA_038382645.1 Spergularia azorica | reverse complement strand
TGTAGTTAAAAATTTGTCTAGAAAGGATAGCCTTTGGTTGGAAAGCATTGCTCTGTTATGAGTATAGTCTTAGCAGGCTTTTCCTTAATTTTGATTGTCAATTTGTATGTGTTTTTGTTGAACATTAACTGGGGTATGCCCCTTTTATTTTGTAATTCGATCATTTTCTAAAAAAATTCTTACATTTGAACAAAAAAAAAAAAAAAATTTTTAGAGTCTATTATATGATCATCATTTCAAAGTATTATTTACTTTGATTGTTTGTATCAAATATGACATTAGGCGAGAAATCCAAAAACTCGACGTGGTAGAACATGAGTCAACTCAATCTAATTCATGAACCAAGGCCCTATTCATGAACCAATGCTACATGATAGAATAATGTTCAACTTGAACTTCTAAACAAATTTCATTCATTTCTTTATTATGCGCTTGATATTCTACATATAAGCATTGCTTAATGTAGTTGAATTTTTTTGAAATCTAACTCTTTCAGCTCTAATTTATCATACGGAAGAGTCGGATGGTAAAATTACAATGATATATTATAATGATAAGTCACATTTCTTTGCATCAAAGATGCCACGATCTGAGAAATCCATTAACTCGACGTGGTGGATTCCGACTCAACCAAACCCTATACATGAACTATTGCTACATAACATCATAATGTCCAACCTAAACTTGATTCCGATAATAATATGAAACAATGGTATTGAAAAAAAAAAAAAAAAAACAAATTGTATAGATAAATTCATGAACCACTGTCTAGCTACATAACAAAATACACCATGCCCAACCCTATTCATGAAACAATTACTAACTCTTTGATTAGACATTTTTCCTTTAGTACTACTGACTTTTATATTCTAACCAAATTTCTTAATCTTGTTGAATATATTTTGAAATAAAACTCTTTCGACACTTGTACGAAAGAGTAAAATTCGCAAAATTAGTAAACAAAAAATCTTTATAATCACTTTTTAAACTAATAATAATTCACCTTAAGACTTATACTTTTCTCCAAATTCTCTATGATTTGCACTTTCTTTTGGGGCTTTTTTTTTGTATAAGAGATGTTTTGCAAAATGAAAATGTGTCACAAATATTATGATTATGATTAGTAAATTGGAAGAGAATTATATATTTTGTATACATTGGAAATTATTTTTATTAGACTGTTTCAATCATTTAATATTTTCTACATTATATACTTTAAAACTTTCCTTCTTCTATTTAAGTTAAAATTATTTAAGTATTCGAATAACTATAATTTTTAATTGTTTATTAATTTTCTTTATTAATTTTTTAATATTTTATATGTATTTCCATATCCTAATAATCAATAATGTTTTTTTTAATTCCATCCAATAGGATTGTGCCAAGTATCCATCAATGAAGGGTTGTACTCGGCTTTTATAATATATATATTAGATTATAATAAAAAGGTATTTTTGAAATTTGAAAATTGGTTACTTTTCAAATTGTTATATTTTCTTTTAAAAAATGAAAATTGGTATTTTGCTCGAAAATTTGTGATGGGACGGGAGGGGTTTCAAAGTTGGAAATGAGATGTAACAAAAAAAAAAAAAAGGAAATGGGATTGGTCAACGCCGGTCAATGGCGGTCAACAGTGGTCATTGCCGGTCAACCAGCGGCCGGACGATGATTGGTGGTGGTGGTGGTGGGTGAGTGAGTCTTGTGGGCTAGGGGAGGGGAGGAGAGAGAAAGTGAGATGTATGGGTGTGTTTTGTGTTTTTGGAGGGGAAGAGTTTAATTGGATGACATGACACCCTCATTAATTGGTCTCAAACTATGAGACGGTCTCACAGTAGAATAAATCCTAATATTTTCCACTTATTTTTTTTCGTATCTAATGTAATGTAATGTAATGCTATATATTAAAACCTGAAACCAAGTTTTTCCTAGAAGGACACTTGTCACTTATTAATTAGATAGATTATAAAACTAGTATTAAATACAATTATTGGTTGAGATATGGTAAGAAATTATCATGTAGTATATTATTAGCTAATTTATGGAAAATAATAATTATATTAATTTAGTTTACAATATGAGATCGAAGAGATAATACTATGTTGGTTAGCTAATTTATGGTAATAAATTTAATAATATAATATAAAGGGTATGACGGGATAGTAGAATGAAAATGTAATAATACGACAGATAATGATACTATGATGAGGGGGTAGAAATAGATTATAATATAACAAGACGGGTGACAAAAGTTGAAAGAAAATAAATGTATAGTACCGTTCATAATAAAATCCGGCCAAAAATAAATCTACATTTCTTATGAAAAAAAGTGTAACAATATAAATAGACAGACCGGGCGTGGCACGGGCATACAAACTAGTTTTTTAATCAAAGTTATAACATGAGTTAGGGGGTATGAAGAGCAAATATACCCCCGTGGTATGTTATCATTTTCCATTCCCCACTCCTATGTACCGAAAAAATCCTAGTATGTTGCATACGAATCGGGAGTGGAGGTTATCCAAACGAGTCATTTGTCATTGTCTCATTTATTGATCCGTTAATCTCAAAATAAAAAAATAAGCATGATAACTAATTAAATGCTTCTCCTAATCTCACTAACCATTATTATTATTTCGGCGACGGTAATCCAAATTCGCATTAAGGCAGTTGTCATCGAAGGAGGGGTGGTGGTCAGCGGAATAAGGTGGTTGTTGCCGAAGTCCGACAATGGTCATTAGAGTTACCTAAAGTAGAGTTAGGTTGCGTTAGTAAAAGTCAGATGGAGTTAAGCGACTGGAGATTGGTTAGTATAGTTAAGTGACTGAAGTTAAACTGATTAGTCAATAGAGTTAAACGAAATCAATGGCTCATATTACTTCCCACTTCTCAACATGTTATTACTTCTCACTGGGTATGCCTCTAAAATCGAGTATGTTTTATCTATTATATAATCCACCTTTTTAAAGTGCCCAAAGAACAAAGCAGGAAAAAAAGACATTTATGCATATATATGCCCAACCATACTATTTGAAAAAAAAAACAACATCAAGGTAAACCAAACAATCACATACCTACAGACATGATTAAAGGTATAAGAGACAAACTTACGAGAGACATTAAAAACGTCTAAAGCTACAAAACCAAAATAGCTAGAACTAATTAAAAGACTGAGAACTTAAAGTTTGGGTGATGCATTAAACAACACATGCTCAATTAAGTCTTTCTCATCGTGTCCCACACCTGGTCATTTTGGTCACGTTCCACCATTTTGAGTGAACCATCATTTGTTCTACCTATGAAACACAAATACGTAAGCTATGTTTGGTAAAACTAGTTGAAATAGTAGCTGAAAGTTGCAATAGTAGTTGAATGCTTAAATAGTAATTGAAAGCCGAAATGCAGGAGTGTTTGGCAGCATTAGCTAACATAGGAGCTGATATATACAAAATTACATAAATTGCATTATTTATTTTTAATCTCATTTTATTTTAGTAAATAAATGAGGGTAAATTAGTAATAAAATTATAATAAGCTAGCGTAGTTTTAAATAAGTTACATGTGGTAACATTTTAAATAAACTAGCTTATTATTTAAGCTAGTGGTGTTACCAAACTAACTTATTTGGTTAAAGAGCTTAGGGCCCGTTCGGTATCACTGCCGTTTTCAGTTTTTGTTTTTTGTTGCTTAAAAAATTTAATTAAATAAGTTACAAAATTAACTTTAAAATGTTTTATTCTATAATAGTCAAATAGAAAATGAAAACTGACAACTGAAAACTGAAAACCCCTTTTCTGGTTTTAAAAAACGGGACTTTATTTTTCATAAAAACTGAAAACTGAAAATAGAAAACGATACCAAACAGACCCTCATAAAACTAGTCAAATAAGCTACTTTGGCCAAATAAGCTAACTTATTGTGCATAACAAACATAACCGTAATGCATCACTATTCACGAACCATTTCTATAACTCCGCATTAATTAATTAATAACTTATTATTAAACCCTACTTAAAAGAGTAAAACACAGTGTCCTTTACCCAAACTTATGAGTCGTTTAACTCGCTTAATAGTCCACCAACCGGAGTCAATCCTCCGTATCCCCCCACTAACCCGCCACCTCATAACCACCGCCCGATCTCAATCTCCGCCGTCACAACCACCATCTTTATACTTCCCCCACCGCAAACAATCCTCCCTCCGCCTCGCCGTCAGCCGCCGCAAAATGGAATCAAATCCACCGGAAAGTCTCTCCGGCAGCGTCATTGACGGTTTCGTTAACGTCAAAAATCCCGCCGATGAAGAATTGACGTCATCGTCTTATGAAAACCCTAATTTTGTTCATGTCGAGCGGGAAAACGACGGCGATGATGATGTTGATGTTGGAGAGCGTAATTCTGAAGTTATGGATGAAATTATGAAAAATGTCGTCGTTTTGACGTGTGATAATGTGGAGGGTGGTCATTGTAATGTTTACTTGGTTGGCACTGCTCATGTTTCTGAGGTACGAAATTGGGGATTTTGATCATTTTTTTAGGGTTCTTAAAAATTTGTGTGTTTAATTGTATAATTTGATTGTGCAGGGCAGATTTTTGTAATTGTTTTGAACTTTGATTCATTAATTTTGATTCTGCATTTGTGAATTCTTGGGAATTGGGTAAATGTTTGATATGAATTCAATTGATTTAATAATGTGTCGGGTTCTTGATGTTTTCTTTGGTAATGTTGTGCGTATGTTAGAAGTCTTGAGTGTTGAGTTGATCAATCCTTATAGCGCATTGCAGAATCGGGAATCGTAGGAAATCGTGCTTCGTTGGCTTTGGTCGTAGTTAGTTGTAGATGCTTTCTGATCCTTTAAATTGAAAGGTGACCGAGCTGAAATTATGGGAATGACTGTAAATGGTTTTACGCAAAGCTTAGTGCATTGTTTTGGTGATTGATTGTCTCGTTATTTGGAACGGGAAGACTGAGAATGCTAAAAGCTTGCTCTCGAGAGCTGTTGGTAGCTTTGTAATTCATGATTTTGATGCAAAAATCGTCATAAGAGTCGTTGTCCCACAATTGGTTAGGAGGGGGAGCGGGGGATGGGAGCTGCTCTTTGATAATTTCACATCATTAGCTCTATGCTCTATCACAGGGTTATGCTATTGACGAAATTGTATTATGCTTTAAAGAAGTAAACCTACCTCAACATTTTCATTTAGATTTCCTGTATTAATTCATTGTTTATCACGCCTTTCATTCTGAGAGGGGAAAGTTTAAAATTTGTTTATTTAATTACTTGCAGGAATCATGCAGGGAGGTGCAAGCTGTTATTAGTTGCTTAAAACCAGAGGTGCTTTATGATATTTCTCTTGGCTTCTCTATTTGGTTGATTGCAACTTGCGCAACAACTTTCTTGCCTGTTTTTATTGATATTTATGTATTTGGTTGATTTTGAGCCCCTATACTCTTGGTTTTAGGTTGTATTTCTGGAGCTGTGTTCAAGTCGAGTGTCTATACTCACTCTCAAGGATTTGAAGGTCAGTTTTTCAAACCTGTTCGTGACCTGTTATTTTGTTCCTCTGAGCTCTCTGACCGCTAATTTATTTGCCGAGCTGCTTTAGTAGATGAATGACTTTCAATGATATTGATCGATGATACTGGAGTCTTGTTAGGTGGTTAGTTCTTGTATAGCCGTGCATTTCTTGGAGATTGACAATTTGGCATGTTCCTGCACCACCCCCTCTTTGTCATTTCTGGGCCAATACCTTTTTATATCTTTATCTTGATAGAACATTATTATATAATCAGGTAGCTCTAGATTGAAGTAGACCAATTAGTGTGGCTCATACATGGGTTTGATTTGATAATCGGACATGGAAGCTATTAAAGGCAAAGGGCTTTAGTTTTGAAGCTTTTCCAAAGTGTCAGCAATAAGTTTAGTTCTTCCAAATTTAAATTTCCTTATCCATGATAGATCAAATTATCAATCTCCAAAGGTAAAAACTGAACAGAGGACTACTGTTTTGCCTATGCAGTGAGCAAAACCATAGCTGGTAGTTGGCACTTGACACGTTCAAAACAAAGTAAAGTTTTTGTTACAGCTTGTGCAGAGAAAATACCTGCCAGATCTTATACTTTCAGAATATTACCTAACTTCTATATTATTGTTTTAGTTGAAAACGCTGATCTTATACTTCCTCATTAACATTTCCTAAATTTACTTTACTTCTTTGTCTTTTCTCACTTGCTTATTTTCATGGCACACTGTTCTTTTCTTTCTGTTTCTGGTTCTAATCATTCTAGTTGCACTGGATAACAAAGTTTATAAGCTTTCTTGTAGATCATGCATCTGAAGGTTGATTAGTTTACATAATATTTCTCTTATTCATGAGCTCTTTTGCTTTTTTGTGGTTTATTTAGTGAAACGGGTTTAAAGCAAGAACTTACACAGAAAATAGAAGAATTTGAAGAAAATTTTGTTGCAAAAAATTGAGGCCAATATCTTGAGTTTGGAGTGCCACAGATATCTTGAGTTTAGTGAATCTTAATTTTGTGAAAAGTTTAGTAAATTTCCGGAATGCAAGACGAGGCTAAAGCCGACAGCAAAAGCTTGACATACGGAACTGTAGCACTTTTAAATTGTTAATTTTCTATCAAGTTCATATTGTTTGCTTACCTGGCAGAGTTTGTGAAATCTATCCATTTGATTGTGGTTTTAAAGGGCTCCTTATTTTGTTAATACTTAATGTCATTCAATTTCTCATTTGTCTCAGGTACCAACCATCAATGAAATGATAGGTATGTGGAAGAAGAAGCAGAATACTTTTGGAATAATTTACAGCTGGTTTCTTGCCAAAGTATGTATATCTGTCATTAGCCCTATCACCAGTTCTTATTGTCTTCTTGGTTTTACGTCCTTTTAATAGTTGTCTTTGGATCTTTGGTTTCCCAAATGTTCTTTGTCATGTAAAGTTATGAAATCCTGAGAAAAATATAGTGGGAATTCGGATTACTGTCATAAAACTGCGAGCGTTCCACTAGCCCAGTGAGTGAATCATTGTGACATCGAATAGCAATAGCCTGGTGTTCCCAACCACCGACTGCGGAATGAAGACAAGCCGTTTTTTTTTATCCGTATACACATCAGAATCCTCGTTTATGACTCTTGAAACAACTTATCAACTCAGGTGTTGGAACAATGGTATTTTTAAAGTGCTAGCCTTACAGGGATCGGGAAAGGGTAGTATATAAATGGTTATTTGCCGAATTGGGGAACTTAGCTATTTCTTTTCGGAAAACAGGTTGTAATCCTGCAATTTCAAAAGTTTTATTTTGTATCTGGTCTTAAGTTCACAGTTCACTAATGTCGTTCCTTATCAGGTTGCTGAGAAGCTGGAAGTTCTCCCTGGTTCTGAATTCCGTGTGGCATTTGAAGAAGCAATGAAGTGCGGCAGCAAGGTTATACTTGGGGATCGGCCAGTTAATGTAAGCTTACTATTTGTGTTGTCGAAAATCTTTGTTAGTTTATACTGCTGCCCCTTTTGAGATTCACCTTTTCCATTGCTATATTTATTTAAGTGTATGGAGAGTACTATATTGGAAAAGACAACGTGATTGTAGTTAAAAGGATTTACAGTTCATGCAAATGTGTCCCTGAACTTAGTGAGGGGGCATCTATTGATTTGAGGCTGTTACCAAAGAAGGTTTTCTGTATTAACTTAGGTGAATTTTTTTTGCAGCATTTGGTTCACATATATAAATTCTGGAATACTCTCTAACCTAGTTACGGTCCACTTGTGGGGAAAATCCGCGATGCTTAATGTTCAATATTGTGGGAACAGGTAACTTTACGGAGGACGTGGGGGAAAATGCCTCTGTGGCACAAGACAAAATTGATATATTCATTGCTTTTCCAAGCAGTGTTTCTGCCAAACCCAGAGGATCTAGAAAAAATGGTAAATCTTTCTGAATTTGTTCATCTGCTGATATTTTTGCACATCCTGATACAAGCTCCTGTATGCATTGAGATCTGATATTGTGCATGTCATTCCAGTTAAAAGAAATGAATGATGTGGATATGCTGACTCTCGTGATTCAAGAGATGAGCAAGGAGTACCCCACTCTGATGGAGACACTTGTTAATGAGCGAGACCAGTTAGTCTTTCATTCCTTTTGTGTTACTAATTCTTCCATAATTCTTGCCCGTGAGAGCTTAAGTGGAATTGTTATCCTGTTTACTGATTACTCTATCCATGTTTGTGTACTTTGCTGCCTCTTTCGATTTTTCTGTATGATACCTCGTGACTCTGAGGATTGCAAATTTGCCTTTTAATTCTCGAAGTCAATTGTTTATAACTATATTCCTGTGGAGGGCACATTTTGACTTTTTATGGTTTCTTTTATTGTCTGTTTTGCAAATGGTTTTCTGATGATATCCTATCTTCTTCTTTTCTCAAACCTTTTCTTCTTAACATTTATAAAGACTTCATACTTTTTACACTTATTTATAACTATATTTTTTGTAATTCATTTTGCTTCATTTCTTTGGACGGTTTTTGGATCCCTTGCTAAATGTGTTTTCACTACTTTTTCGAGACTTGTTTGCAATGATCTTTAACTTTTGTGACCCGCACTTGACGGTTATAGATGACGATTCATGTTAGCCGACTCCAAGCTTTTTGGTTTGCTCCCTCTACTCTATGTGGTCGGCCTTCTATCTCATTTTGGGAGTAAAGGCTTGGTTTTTGTTGTAATTCTCGAAATCAATTGGTGATTTTGCACAAGTAGTTGTGACACTCTTGCACCTTTTACTTCAAATGATGTGATAGTTAAGGGCTGCTTTCTTCTGTCACACCTTTCCCTTCTGTTTGTCAATCAGGTGCTGAGTAATTCTTGTTCCAGGTACATGTCATCTGCGTTGTTGCAAATTGCAGGTGAGCATACTTCAGTAGTTGCTGTCGTTGGGAAGGGTCATCTGCAGGGTATAAGGAGGAACTGGAAGCAACCTATTGAGGTTAGTGACTGTTGTTTTTTGCAAAAACCATTTTTTATATATAAGCACAAGATATATTCACTTGTAGTTACTTCTGTCTGGTTCATTATAATTTATACATTCGCCAGTGCCACTCATCAACACCATGAATGGAGTCACTTGTGGGAAGGTACAAGAGCTACAGTAGTATGCTGTCTAACCCAATGTGTATATAGACTTCACAACAGCTTAACCATAGCATTATAGGCAATATAGAGGGAATGTTTTTGTGGAACTGAAATTGAGCTTAGTTTTTTTCACGAGGAATCAACAGAATTCTCCTAAATGTGATTTGGGAAGATACAATTGGATTTCGAATGAAGATCTTGACTGTGATGTTAATTGTAAAGGATTTACTCTTAAAGAGGAGATTCCTCACTATAAGTTAAAAATTTGTCTGTGAGTTTTTGTCTGATCATGGTTATTACTACAACATGCGTTCTGATAGATTATAAATGCTAAGTTGTTACTCTGCTGTCGTTTAATCTTTCCTATCAACATTCCAATACATACAACTTTCTTTCATCTTTTAGTACTCTCATCTACTCTGTACTTTGTTGACACTGAAATTTCCTTGTCATGTAAAAACATCTCTGTTGGACTTGCAGGTGAAAGGACTTCTTGAGATTCCATCAAGAAGTCCTATTATCTCAGTGGTGAAGGTCCTCTCAACAGTTGGTGTAGCTGTTGCAGGCGTAGCTATAGTTTCTGGCATTTTCTTTGCATCTAAGAAACAGTCCTAGAGGCAACGTGGTTAGACAGCGGCTTGATTTGCATTCAATTTCCCAGCGTCGCTTCCTGCCTTCCAGAGTTGCGAGGGGAAATTAATGCTTACGACTCTCAATACAGGATGGTTTACCAATCTGCAAACGTCTCTTCTCAATGGACCACACCTCTGGTGATGCTTGCGCAATTTGCGCTCTCAAGTATTTAGAGGTGGCGATAAGGCCCAAGGCCTGGATGGTCCGTGTGGTAATGGTATGACATAGAGAAGCTTTGGTTTTCGTAGATGTGTGTGTGTTGAAACGAAATAGAAAGACTTTTTTTTTTTATCTATTCTCATCTACTGTATATTTTTCCATAAAGTTTACTCAACAAGGCCGAGTAGGAAACGTTGCTGTAATGATAACTTGAATCTCTGATATGGATATATAGCCTCATAGAGGCTTTTCTCCTCTGTCTTCTTTTACCAAAACTTTGCTGCTTCAGGTAACCTCAGGTTTTTCTCCTCTGTCTTCTTTTACCAATAAAAATGTTACAACAAAGGTAATTCTCGATCATAAAAGAGGAGCTCATGGTTTTCAGGTGTATGTAGAACTCGTGAACTCACCAAAGACTCAAATAGTACTTTTCAAGCGCAATAGATTTTGGAAGCGAGCTTATATTTAAGAATATCAGGAAGAACATGGTCTTTGATGATTGATATATGTACGTTTAACATTTGTAATAGGATAAATTGTGGGAAACCACCTAATAAGTTTTCCATTTTTGGGAAACAACCTAATAAATTTTATTTTTCGCAGAACTATCTAATAAGTCATTTTTGTTATGGTAGAACTAATTATCGCCGGATTCCAGGTCTTAAAGCTACCGGATTAGTCCTACATGGCTTACCGGATTAGATATGTGGCACTGAGTAAAAAGAGAAAACAATATCAGTTTCTCTCTCATCCCCATGGTATGTTTAGTTCTTTTGTTGTTGTTTCGCGCTTTGTTTTTAGTCTTATTGTATTCTTTTTTCCCCTTATTAATAATATACTAGGTGAAAAGCCCGTGCGTTGCACGGGTCACTTTATCATAATAGCCTATTCTTATTTATTAATTAAAATAAATAAATAAACATGACAAATAATTAAATATTTGTTAGTGAAGATGTCTCC
>JBBYHQ010011161.1:0-10898 GCA_038382645.1 Spergularia azorica | reverse complement strand
CCAAGACCACAGGAACCGAGTATTCCATGACTTCCGCAATGGTGCTTGCAGAAACCTTGTTTGTACAGGTATTGGAACACACCTCTCTATTCTTTTTTATTACCAAGTTTAGTTTCAAGTCCTCGTTTGTTTAGTTTACCTTATCTTATCTACTTAAGTAAAAGAAGATTGCTATAGAAATTAAACCTGTAGCCCTGTAGGTTACTAGATATTCATCGCGATGTTTTTGGGACATTTGTTCATGGCTTGCCATCCAAAGAGGAAAATTATTTTGTATGATAGGATAATACAGTAAGCTAAGAAAATTGGGTTATCTCAGACTACCAGTCCAAAAGATATAACGCAAAGTGAACAAGCGATGATCGAGGTGTCTGGGCCGCTACTGTACATTGAATATTTGGATGACACTTAGAATTCCTTTGTACTATCCAGCTTTCTGCAACACACCCTTTGGAAATAGTTGGAAACTTTGATCAATTTGCAAACCGTGTCATGTTTGTGTGGCGTTAATGTTATCACATGTTTAAATGGAGATCCTGCAAGTAAACTCATGAATTATGTGGGAGCATAGAAGCTCTAGAAACTTTCTGAAACGGTGGGATCAAAGCCAATGGGTTGAGTACTTTCAGTTTCAAAAAAATTTTTAAAACAAATTGTCGTTCTCTCATCCAGTTTCCTTATCACAGGTTCTTATGTGACTAAAGATGCTACAAACTTTGACCAGTTCATGCTTCTGTGTTGACATGGAATCATTCACGGTCTTATTTCTAGTTGCAGTGTTATAAATAAATGAATAGTTCTTGGATGTGGTATTTTTGGCTTATAGCTAATGTTCTTGTTTGACTACTTTCCAGATTTGTTCACTAGGGGAATAGATATTCAAGCAGTGAATGTTGTCATCAACTTTGATTTCCCGAGAAACGCAGAAACTTATCTTCACAGAGTATGTTGGAGTTTTTAGTTCGTTTTCCTTTTCGGCAGTAGTCTCTCGCTCTTTCTTTCCATTTAATTTACTCAAATTGATTATCTTTCGTCCAGGTTGGTCGTTCTGGAAGATATGGACACCTTGGATTGGCTGTTAATCTAATTACATATGAGGATCGTTTCAATTTGTAAGTGTTCCTTTCGGCTTCGTCCTTGGATAAGAAAAGTTAGGATGTTAAACCAAGTCTTCTTGATGAACAGGTACAAGATTGAACAAGAGCTTGGGACTGAAATTAAGCAAATTCCCCCACACATAGATCAAGGTGTCTACTGTCGGTGACAAAATGTATTATGTGAAGGGTAAGATTCTCGAACTACTAGCTGCTGAACTGCTGTGTGTTGAAAGGCTGTTCTTTTTTTGGATTAGGGTTGAGGAATATGACTTATTATCGCCTTTTTTTCACTGAAAAATATGTAATGTTTGCACTTAGATGTTTATAACCAACGTCCTGGGGTAAGGAGGTGGCTTTGCCCAGCTGATTTGGGTGGTTATTTTAGTTATCACATTCGGATTGGGAGTTTTAAAGAAATTCGTTTCCTTTTTACAGCAGGATCAGTGTGCTACACTGCTACTACCAGTTATTGTTTGTTCGTTTATACTACTAGTGAAGTATGGTAATCTCGTATAATAAAGTTACTGTTGACTGAAAAGCAAGTGGTGTATTGCATAGGGTAAATGTTTGCTTGTTTTTTTATTTGAGAAATCCCTTTAGTTAATCATGTGTCACTTAGTTCTGGGCTTTGTGTGTATCATATGTTGAGGTGGTGATTAGTGAAAATTTTGGCAATAATCGAGCGTGTTATGAAGATAAGTGATGGCGTGATTTTGTGTAACCCCGTACTGTCCAGCTTTCCATTGCGTTGTGGCCTTTTTACGTGTAGCTTTTGTTGGACTTTGTCACCATTTATGACTTTCTGAAGGTAGTGACAGAAGTGGTTGTGTTACAGATTCTGGTTGATGCTGCTGTTGGAGAAGCAGCTGATGAACATGACATCAATGAAGCAACTGAAGATCTGTGTTTATTTGTGAGACAATATTGAATTGTCCGTTGGACTTCTCTGCGAATCAGACTCTCAAAATGCTCGAACACAAGTGTCATATGTCTGACAATGTCAACTTCGACAAGTTTAAAAGGTTTCTGTAACTCTGGTGTTCGCTCTCATGCTCTACTTACGGTTAACTTTAGGCTTGCACTCTTAATTTGGCTTCTAGTATTTTAACCTTTAAACCATATGTTGAGAAACTGTTCCTCAGTCATCACTCAGTTTTACCTTGCACTGTATTTGTTGAGTTGCATATTACATTATTACCTGATTGAAAGTAGTTACTTTGTTGGAGATATTTATGGGTATCTTTTCTACATGGTCTCAGAGGGAGGTCTTTTTCGTGTACATCAACAATCCATTCTGCAGGGTATGGCTACTATGAAAGCGAAACCCTAAACGGTCTTTAAATACCCGATGTAGAGAACAGACTTCCAACGACCCGAGTGTCAATGTTCTCCGTAAGGGCTGCATCTTCTGAAGGAACTGAGAACCTCTCAGAGAAAAGTTACAGTGAGCTTACTTTTGACCTTTTATTTATCGTCACTCCCATTTGAGCAGTAATAAAGTTTTTACTACGTTTGATTGGTGCATCAAAATGTCAGTTTCATGTTAAAATGTTCAAAAGTGAGATGCAGAGCTAGCCAAATTGATCTTTGTGCTGCTTGGTTTGCGACTTGGATGCATGTGTGTTAAGAGCTTGAATACTCGGAACCGTATGCACATAAGTTTACCGTTCCGATTTAGCCTAGCGAAAGCTGTGGACACCAGAATCTAGTTGGCCTGATCTTTTGGCTTAACAACAGGCCAAACATAGTAGAGTACACTCAAACATAACTACACATGGGTATATGGGGCCTTGCTAAATTGTGGGAAGAACTGTCTTTCTCAGGGGGGGCGACTAAGCTTAACTCTTTCGGGCATCTTATTCAGCCTAAATGCATTTATGGATGCGTTCGCTGCTATCTAATCTTGCCCCATCAACAGGAAAGTCAAGTAGGTTGATTGGAGATTCCTCGTTGGTTGGGTGTGTGTCCTCTTAATACAGATGATACAAGAGTGTGTTTGGGAACACGAACTAGTTAATGAGGGCATAGTTGAGCTCGACTTCTTACACCAGAGTGGTCGTTTTAGTGTCGAGAATAACCCCTGCGGAATGCCACTGATCCTGCCAGTCAGATGAATTTTCCCAAACTTCAGTCTTAGATTTCACTTACAAATCTTTTGCATCATTCATTCATATAATACAATTCAGGACTAATTTCAGTCCAAAGGGAAATAATTAACAATATCTAAATTATCCACCGTCACAAAACACAAGTTTCACCAACTATACACATCAACAGAACCAAATCAAAGTCACAAATAACTCAAAAAATCTTAAATCATAAAATTACAAGCATTCTATGTATTCTTCTTTGTCCACTGGCAATGGATCATAGGGCTGTTTACGGCAGCTAAAAGCAGCCGAGAAACTTAGTAGGGACGTGTCCGGTGGCGCGGTATTTAGCAGCACATTCTCCTGCCTTCAGAAGCTGTTCCCCTTTCTGGGCTTCAACCATTGCCCTCTTTTCTTCTGCTAATTTGTGAACTTCTGCCACCTTGTTTTTCATCTTCTCTGCATATTCAGCCTTCTTTTTCTCCAATTTTTCCTGTTGTATTACACAATTCAAAGTTAGCTTCTTCATTACAGGAAAATATCATTATTCCTACTCCAAACCCTTTAAACATTCGCAACAGCGAAAATAAATTTCTTTGTAGGAGGGATGACTGACCTCAATCTTTCTGAGCTCAGCTTCTATGGTAGCTTTCTTGCTGGTTTCCCAAGATTCTATGTCTGACAGCTTCTTACATGCCCTGTATGTCAAAATCCGACGAAAACCATTAAAAAGGTGTCAACTTTCAGAAACTAGAAGTGTGTACAACTTCTCCTAAAACATGGACAACTAACACAAAGCTGTCAACTAAAATAAACTGTCAATTTCATTGCTTCTTGAATAGTTGTATATTAATGCTTCTTATTAAAAACTTGAAGTTTGTTTTCAGCAATCCAAATAGGAAAAGCAAGGCACTCAAACTATGGCAAAGATAGAAAGATGTCAAATTTTTAGTGAAAACTGTGCACAAACTAACCAATTATTCGTCTTCACAACCAACAACAAAATGATTTGGGGTCGGCTAACATGAACACCGCAGTGAAACGAATATTAATTCAGAAAGAAAATATATATGGTGGTTGTTGAAATATATGGTGAAATATGATGGATTCATACTTGTTTTCAGCTTTGCTCTTTTCACTTTCTTCCCATGCTTTAACAAGAGCAATTTTCTTCTCTTGTTCAAGCCTTGCTAACTCCACATCTGTAACCACAAAACTTAAGCATGTTACTCAAACACCACCAACAACAACAAAGTCTTAGTCCCAAAATGATTTCGGCGATTTAAGTGTTATATACCTCTGTCTACAGAACCCCCTGAAATTTTTTTCGTCTCAGGTTCTGGTACTGGTGTTGTTACTGGTACAATAGCCTCTGTAACATGTACAAGATTACTTAGCACAGGCCAACATAACATGGGCAAAAATATATAAATCGTGAACATTGCAATTATTTTTTTTTTTTTTTTTTTTTTTGGTACAAAGGAGCAGATAATACTGCGGCGGCACAACCCCCCAGGCAGATTGTGCTTCTAACCACTAGGCCAACCTTGATCCTCGTGAACATAGCAATTATAAAGACCTTATAAGACAGATTTTTGATTAACCATTTTAATCATATAATTCACAAGGAATTCTAACATCATGATGAAAGTCTGAAACTTTTTTTTCCTAGAAAACATTCTGAAATGAATTTCATGCTTTTGGCCTAAAATGAAATGTTAAAGGGTCCATTTCTATATGTCCGAGTGTCGAGTGTCCGACACGCGGATTTCAGGAAATATGAAGAGTCCGAGTAACATAGACGATTTCTAACTCCTGAATTCTTAACAAACAAGTCAATCTACAGGGCAAGTTTTTCACCTGAAATCGAATAAAAAACATGAAAAAGAAGAAGATGTTTACTTTCATCAGCAGGAGAAGGCTTGGAGTCAGAATCTTTAACATCAGAGACAGGAATCACACTCTTCTCTTCAGAAACATCCTTTGATGCTGCTGTCTGTGTTTCTTCCTGTTTCTCAACTGTCTGTTCTTCAACTTTCTTAGTATCTTCTTCACCCATTTCTTAGAATTTTTTATGAAATATTAAACCACCCAAATTTAGAGGAGAAATTTGGAGAGAGAAAGAGATGATTTTTTTTTGTGATGTGATGATTGAGGAGTGGGGAGATGAAGGTAGCTGGTGTTGGTTGAAATAGAAGTTATAAGACAGCTGACAGAAGAGCATATCAAGATACACAGCTGAAATTCTCCATAATTTGTTTATTCTTTTTATTTTATTATTATTTATTAATTTTGTGGATTTTTAATGGTTATTTTAATTGTTGTGGGTCAGTGTTGTGCTGGACATAAAAACAGCACTAATGTCTGGAAATTGGTAGAAATTTCAGTTACAGAGTTGGTTGTTATGTGATGTGTGGTATGTTACTTGTTTTTTTTATGTAATTTAGGATATTGATTGATATTATTACTATAATGGGAAATTCAATTAGGGAGGTAATTATGTTGGAGATATAACCTAATTATCATGCTTTTATGAGATCTGGTTAGAATAATTCAGCTGTTTAAGATTTTTGATTCGTACCATTTTATTCGTTGCATAATTAAATCAGCTAAAATCATATGGTGGAATATAATTCTCTTTCACTCAAATGGAATCAAATTGGCGACAAGACTTTCGCTCGTAAGTCGAAGTGCCGATTGTTCAAACAGGCAAGTACTCGTGAAGGTGAAAGAGGATGCAGGCCTAAAATGAGGAATAACATCGATGTTTAGCCGACGTCTCAATTCCATCATTAGATTTCCATTAAAAAGCTAATCAAAATTATTATGTGGCTTGGCTTTGACCATATCGACATATCCGTTTAATCCAAATAGTAGTGGAACCCACACAGGTGGCAAATGAGTTTTTGTTCTACTTTGCTAATTGCAAGTTGTTTTACCTACTCTCTCGGACTTGATTTTTACACTCTTCTATAATGAATATACTACTCTAGTTAGAATTCTTAAACAGCATGATTTCGTCCTACATCGATACGTATAAAAAGATGATATGTACGTATACAGTTGGTAGCTTATCTCACCAATGGCCAATTACTTACTTTCCAGCGCACACAAACGGAGGGTAGGTTTCCTTACTAACCCACAAAAATAAAGGATGCACTGTCTAATTCGTAATTATTGTTTGCTAAATTGGCTGTTTAGCATTTCAATCATTCTTTTTTTCTTAGAAAGGGTAATATTCTCACAACTGTAACGGGCAAAAGATAGGAGCAATTTTGTTCCTTTATTTGAGGAGTTTTGGAAGCTTATCAATCATGTATCCATCCTAGTTGGATATGGAGTAGTACTATAGTAGATTTTAATCATTTTATAGCAATGCACATATTAGACGAAAGAAATGGTGGGATTTTCACGTAGTAGCTCACTATATCTCTCTTATTTTATTATATGCAATTCATCGGAATTACCCCCATAGTGTGATATAGGATATGAAATGATTCACTCTTATTGTGACGATGAGAGAAAATTTGAAATATAAGTTTAAGAATACGGAGTGAATAGATTAATATCAACTTCTAACTATTATTTCAGCTCAGTTTACAATTGCCAGCCTGAGTATAGGTATTATATATTGTATTAAATTAAAAATTGTGTCCCATGCTTAATAGTTAGAAATTAAAAAGAAGCATCAATTTCCTTTGGATGGTGAAAAAAATTGAACATGAAGTAGTTGAAAAGGATAGTGTCACTAATTAAAAGAAGGAATGTTAGAGAGAAAGGTAAAGTCACCCTTTTTTTCTTTTTGTTTGATTTACTCATATTTAAGATATCTTCATCATAATCAAACCCACAAAATTAATTTAATAAATATTTCTTCATTCACCTTTTTTTCTCTAGTTGTGTATTATTCAGTCTATAATAAAATCAATCATGTGAAAAGGCGAAAGTATAAATATTGATTTCTTATATTGATCCATTTATAAAACACAAACATACTACTCAATCAAAAACCTCTTATTAAGCTGGTTGAGTGTACTATACTACGGGTTACTACGGGTTACTACTATTGTCCAAACCTATGATCACAAATTCTCATCTCTTACTTTATCGATTGGTGTAAAGGCCGCAAATTTCAAGGGTTGATTAAATCCATTTGCGGGTTGTCAAAGCATAATGCTTTCCGTGTGCTAACCAAGTATGATGCGATGTTCATAGCACACTTTGGCACTTTGCTACCGACGCCGTTTTGTTCATCGTTTGCCAACTGGTATACATCACCAAATCTTGACCTCCAAGATTCACTCCCTTCCAAAAAGCAGTTAATCACTTTCATCACTATTTCTATTTCTAATTGACAACTGAGATTTTAATGATTATCATTCTAAAATGATAGAATGATATTTAGTTTATGGTAGACAATTAATTTGCTAGATAAACTTATTTTATAATAAACTCGGAATATGGCGTATTTAGATCGTAACACCTAATCAGATCAAATTTACATATGTAAACTTTGGATTAACATGTATTCGTACAGAGTAAGTAACATTTAGAGGATTTTTCTTGGCGCTCAGAAAAGAGTAGTATAGCTAAGAACTTATTGTTTTTTCTGAACATGGTTGGGTACTAGGTTAAACCGCATTAATTAGTAACAAAAATTTCCCTTTTTATTTAATCATTGTCTCCACGGTATTTTTACGAATTTACGAGCGAAAACACGAGCTTCACAATTGCCATTATATAAAGCACTTTTACTAGGTCAACACTTGTGTAGTAGTGACGTAGTGTAGTATAGTGGTAAATATTTTCATTTCAAGAGAAGGTAAAATAGTAAAAATGCATTTAACTAGCAAAATCCAAGATGTCGCAAGCCACGTCTTTATGTTCACCGACCATTATCTGCTCCTAGAAAGCAATGAGGACCTGATTTTCAGTTTCACATGACAACTTGAAATGTCGGTGTCCATTTCTCAAACAAACAATACTTGGGCTTTACCCAAAGGCCCAAATTTGAAAAATGAACAGTCCGTCCCAGTTCCATGATAAGACTATTGGGCCAGGCCCAATTATGGTACGGCCTCACTGAATAGATTTCCGTAGCTATAAGCATACTTTAATGAGCATGTCATGTTCTGTAAATAATGACATGCTTCGTATAAGTCAATGAACATATGTTTTCATATTAATTGGATGATTTTTCATATAATCGACTGATTCTTATGAACGCTCAATATAACCAATTTATTAGCGAATACTCATCAAAATTTTGCCAACTACTCCCTCCGTCCCCCTTTAAACACCCCGCTTTCCTTTTTTGGGTGTCCCTCTTTAAACACCCCATTTTAAAACTTATTAAATGAGGTAAGTTTTCATCACACACCAACCTCTCATTATCTCAAAAAACAATAAACAAATCACCCATTTTCTCTAAAAATAATAAACAAACCACCTATTATCTCTAAAAATAATAAACAAACCACTCATTATCTTCAACAATAATAAATAAATCACCCATTACCTCAAATAATAATAAACAAATCACACCACCTTTATCCACATAAAAAAAGGAGTGGGATGTTTAAAGGGGGACGGAGGGAGTACTCGTCAAAATACCCCGGATGTACGTAGGGAAAATGTATATACCCCGAGAATACCTAGTACGTACGAAATTTGCCATGTGGAAAGACACGCTTTACACAGAACATTGTTACATGTTTGACGGGTAGTGATGAAATTTCCCTCATTGTCTCACGACACGATGTTTGTAGACATGTACCTTCGTTATTTTCGAGTATACCACAACCACGTACAACAAGCTGCCTGTTTTGGCCCTTAAACCCTTGGGTATCTCCACCCACAGATTTTATGTGTGCTTCACATTCTTAAACTATTTCATCTTTATAATCCAAGCTACTACTCCACTATATAAATGGGCCGTGCTTCCTGCTTAATTAATAACACTCCCTAAGACACTTCTATCACATTACACCCCATTTTATACACTCATCCACTTAATTAAAAAAAAAAAAAAAAGCGAAATTTATTACGTGTGTGAGATTGACGCTAATTTGCATTACATTATGGATGTGTTTATTCCGGAGGATTATGTGCTTAAGAGAAGGATGGAGAGAAAGGCCACTTCTTCCCATGGGGCGGCCGAGGCGTCAAAGTCAAGCTTGAGGTCCGGGGAGTCATGCCCGACATCGTCTGCCGGGAGAGTACAAGAGAGAAACAACAATGGAAGGCAGGCAGTGCAATTGTCATGGGTTGATCACTGTTGTGATAACTTCGTACATAGTTGTTGCTACTAGCTACTTCTAGTCTTCTAGCGTTACATATATGTAGAAAGTTATTTTATTCATTTTTATTAATTAGCATAAGAAAGTGATTGTCCCCGAGTTAGGTGTCTACAGTCTAGGCCCGTATCCTCGTGAAATGAGAGTGGAAATGTGGAATCCACCATTTTAAGTGTAATCGGTGAGATTTGAACTTGTAACGCTAGTCTTAACATCAATGTAGTACTAGTTCTTTGTTGCAAAATTATGGTCAATCTTGTTGCACTCAATCTTCAGATATGTCCATGACTATTTAATATTTATACCTCATTTTGACACGTTCACTAAAATCATTAATTCCACTAAGTAAGAAGCTTCAAACTCAAGCTAAGGCATCTTATTTTTTACGGACTATTTTTTTGGGTACTACATTTTACAATTCCTTTTACTTTCGAGCTGAGCAATTATATGCCTCTGGAATTATTGACGGGTTACTCTAAACTGTGGATGAAGTGAAACAGAATGTCTTCAAATCTAATGTGTACAAAGTCAGTGAAATGTTCTAAGACCATCTTCGTTGGGGGTCTCAAACGAGTCGCAAAGAGGAAAATATGAGTCTTAAAATAAGAGACCTCCAATGTAGATCAAGGGGGAGAGTCTCGAAAAATAAGACGGTCTCTGAAAACAGAGACCGTCTCAAAAGTTTCAAGTAATAATTATGTGGGACCTACTAGTAATAACAATTAATTTTATATCATTTTGACCCTAAGTAATAATAAAATAAATTTGTTTGGAGACCCAGACTATAGGTCTCATTATTGAAAATTATGATCTCAAATTGAGTCTCATCCTCCATTTGATGTCAGCATGATGTAAATGTGACATCATATTAGTATTTGAGACCGAAAGTGAGTCTCACAAATAGGGATGTTCTAAAAAAAAAAGAAAAATACGGAACAACTTTCGGCGGAGTTGATTCCCAAACTATCAAGTCAACTTTAATCATCCACTTTAACAAAATGTGTATCAGCTAAACATTTGGGTTAGAATTTAATCTGCTGCAAATTTCGAAGCCTGTGTTTATCAGTAAGTCTCCTGTGAGACCGTCTCACAGGTGAAACGGGCTCAAAAGGAAATATAGGCCAACAGATTTGTAGAGAAAAAAGCAACAAAAAAAAAATAAAAAACAAATAAAAAACAAAAAAAAAAAAAGGATTGAAGAGAGAGAAATGGCAGGTGGTTAACAAAGAGAGATATGGATGGAGAAAAAATTTCTCACATTTTGAAATTTAAAATATATTGTTTTTTTAGTTTTCTCTTTAAAATAATTTATACAAAGGTTTGGCATGATTAAATTGGAATTGTAATTTCTCAATATGAATACCTGAGTTAATAAGTTATAACCTTGAGTTTTGTAATCAAAACAATAAGTTATA
>JBBYHQ010011142.1:0-10898 GCA_038382645.1 Spergularia azorica | reverse complement strand
TTCCGTTAAGTGATGATGTCATGGTTAGTTGTTAGGTAATTTAGTTAATTAAAATATAGAATAAATATTTTAATAAATAAAATCCAACAAATTTCTAGAAAATTTGTTTTTTTTTTTAATATTTAAAAAGTTATTTTTAAAAAAAAAAAAAACTATTTTTTTTTTCTAGGGGTACCATGTGCGAAATGTTGTGATCCCAAGGGTACCGTGTGCACAAAGTGGTAACTTGAAGGGTACTATGTGCAAAAATTATGAATACTTTAAAAATATATATATTTTTATGAAAAAAAAAACAAGTTTTTTTTGTATTTTTTGTTCATGAAATAATTTTTTAGATTTGTTTTTAAAAGTCTAAAAAATTTATTTTTTAATTTTATTTTTAAATTGAAAATCAAATTATATAACTTAATTGGTAACTTTCATTAACTAATTTACCTAACAACTAACCATGACATCATCGCTTAACGGAAAATCTACCGGAAGTTAATATTTGGGTACTATGTGCACAAAGTAGTAAGTTCGTGGGTACCATGTGCACAAAGTTGTTAAGTTGGGTACCATGTGCAAACTGTCAAAGTTCGAGGGTACCACGTGAATTTTCCGTTGGTTTTTTATAAGACTGGTTCTGATACTAATAGTAGTGTTTTTAGTTGTCTTGATTTGCTCGTCTTTAAAAGTTACGTACGAGATTTGTTGGCCTGTATGGTAATTCTTGCGTTTGTTACTTTGTTAGTTTGGTTATTTCTCTTGAACACCTTTTCTGTCGAGAAAGAAAATGTAGCTAAGTTTTTTTTTTTAGTAGGTTGCCGTCTTTGGGTAGAATATCTCTAGATTCTATATATGTGACTAAGAAGGGATGTCTTTTCTAATGTCAGTATCAGCATACAAAACAAGACACTGACACCAAACATTTTGCCCAGAGCATTTACACGGAAGATTATTCAGGATAACAAATTAACAAGTTTGGACGGAAATTAAGATACTAATACTTGATTAGTAAGATACCAATTACCAGGATTCCTATTTACTAAGATAACTTTATTCTGCAAATGTTGATCCTGCTTCTGATGAATTTTTCACAAACAAACAAACAAAAGCAAAGTCAGACTTCATATCTCAAACAAGACCTACAGAATATACGTCTTCAACTTGATACAACCTGATAATGCTTGCTTCAGATGATTAATTACAGTCCGTTTCCTGTTAACTGAGTGACACAGGCGACGAGGCGAAGTGAATTACTGGGTAGGTACACTGGCAAGGGAACAGATGGTGTTCTGAAAAACATTTTGTGCTAACATATTCATCAGTATATCAACTAAATGTCATATGCATACAAAAAGGACGAATCAATTTGATTCGTAATGTGATTGAACTGGATCAAAGGCGATAAAAAGCCTGAGAAGATACAATGGTCGCTGTCGTGTCCACAGAAGGAAAACAGATAACAGGGGAGAATTTAAGCCCTCTAATGTGGACAGCATCCTGGGGAAGAAGATAAAAGTGGCAGAGCAAGTAGATCTTAATACGTGAGAAGCTCTCAGCACTTTTAACCAGCTGACACGATGAGAATAAGGAGCTTGGAGCAGTGGTTAGCATCTTCGGTGCTGATCGGAGCTCCATGACCTTAGCATCATCAATTGCAGAAGAATTAAATGCTTCAGGTTCAAGGTGAACTGCAGAGAAATCAGCCTCCTGGTTGGAATATGGAACAAAGTAGCTCCGATCCCACATTGAGTATTTACTTCTGTTTCTTCCCTCCGGCCAATATACGCTGAATCTGAAGCCCTCTGCTGAAAGCTTGGTTAAATAGTAATCTTGTTTGGAACTCAGAAATGAAGGGGAACCAAGCCAACACAGCCACTGGAGTGAAAATTATAATCCCCATGATGTATTCGTAGCCTCTGGCCAAAGCTTTTACTGAGCTCCACATTTTTACGGCCTTCACAAATGGCTTGCAAGCTATTGCTATCTGTTCAAAGAATTTATAAGACACATGTAATACAGCCTATAAATCCAATAATGGAATTGAGCAGGCAAGGGGGGTCAATTTATCATCACGTCGCAAACATCAAATAATAATTTAGTAAAAGAAACATGTTGGACAGGGATCGGTAAATTAACATTGGTTTACGCTAAATTGCAACATTGTGTTTCAGATTTGATATTACAAAGTGGTTCTTAGCTTTGACCGTCATAAGAACGACAGAACTCAGAAAATGACACTCAATAATGCATCAGATCAGCACCACACTGCAGCAATCCAGATATATGAAAATTTTTAACTGTTGATAAGAAAAGCCACAGTCAAACATTCTACAAATTGTGGAGGCATGACTATATGATGGTGAGTTCAGCTTTCCAGGACTGAAATTTGCTAAGCTGCACTATTTCTACTTCTATACGACCACTTGATCTGTGTGTTTGTGGGGGGGGGGGGAGGGGGAGAGAGAGAGAGAGAGAACGTACCGATAATAGAGCCCATCCTGTAGGCATGAAGGCCAATAAACACACAAATAGGTCTCCCACAGTCAAATTCAGAAATAAGAAGAAGATAACCAGAGTGACCACCAAACCAATGAAGAGAAAAAGCTTCAATAGTCTGAACATTAGCTGATAATCTGCACTGAATTTCTTTCTACCCATGGACACAATCTGCGGCCACAATACAAATTCAGGGGGTTAGTTTTCCTCGACAACATAGCTTTCGCATACAATTATACATAATTGAATGTATTGCGCTTTTACCTTTAGAATGATTACCACAGCAACAATAACGAGCCATGACAAGCCATAAACCTAATAACAAAAACAAAATAATGGTCAAAGACAACCACTCAGGTCTTTAAGCTCTGTGCCTATACGAGTTTAAGCTCAGACGAGTGCTTGATGGAAAGAATGTGATAACAGTGCAACAGCTGAACAAAGTTGCCATATTCACTATAAATTTACAGCAGATAGGCCTAAATTGCAGGCCTCATCTTAATCCAGCTATAAATAGCATGCTACCAAAGAGGCCTCTTCTTGTTAGTGGCTACAGTATTTACAGAATGATGTCTGGACTTCCAAATTCCAATACCTAAAAGAAAAAGAGCTAGACATCTAAAAGGGCAAGTAAAATATAGATTCAGATTATAGCTGTTGGAGAAGCAAAACTATTGTAGAAGCAGGATAAAAAAACTGAGAAGTTTGTGATATCTGTCATACCATTATACTTGTATCTCCATTGGCCACATGCAAGTGATAGACCACGCCGTATTGGTATAGAAAAAATCTCAAAGAAAGAACCAACTCCCAGAACCGACCCAAAAAGCCCGTGTGTAGCAAATGTTCTTGCTCCTCATCCCACCAAGACTCCCAGCTCTTGGTTGCTGGCACACCAATACCACCACGACTGCTAATCCATTTCGTCCAGTCATCCCAGTCATCTACGATCTTCTGCCACTCAAAACCAGAAGGATTGAATATGAAAGGAGCAAATAACCATGAAATGACCAGGAACCACATGGAGCCAGTAAGTAGTATATAGGAAGCCGAACCAACTGCTGCTGTACCATACAAGTGATATACTACCAGCAACGTCATAAGTTCTAGGCCTTTCGTGAAATGGCTTCTTGAATACATTCGATAATTTTCCGCAAACTTCTCATGTCGAACAACAAATCCACGACCTGTAGCTCTGTACTTGGCTCCTCCGTGCAAGATGGTACGCCCATAGTAGTGTACTTTCGTCCCAAGAGAAAACGCAAAGAAAACAGCTGCTAGTTGCAATTGCATGATGATCATTTCACCCAATGCAGTTCTAAATCCTCTCTCAAGTCCAATTTCCATGATCATAGGCAAGGCCATGAGAAGCCCCATTTGGACAACAGACTCTGAAGCCATTGCTGCCTTCAAGGCAGTTTCTCCCTTTGCCCTAGCAAATCTTACGATTGATTGTTCCAAACCACTTAAACTCAGATAAAGTCTTCCATACAAGAAAGCATATGCAGTAAGGACAACCATCTGCATAATCAAAATCAAACATTTCAGCGGAAAAAAGGGAGTATTCTCTGCTCATGAATTTAGTTTACTACTGGGTAGGTTATCAACAATGAATTTCAAAATGTTTCCCCACTGGTAATTATGACAGATATCTGATAAAAACACAAGTTCATCAGAACAATATTTCATCATATACATGATAAGAGGTAAATGGTTAAAGAAGCAACACATTACAATATTCATCAAAGGAAATGCTAAGAGGTAAGTGGTAAAGATGCAACACATTACGCAATTCCTACTTTTATGATTCATCCAAGAGAAGATGCTAAAATTACTTGTACTGCTCCCACGTTCTGACATTTACACTCTCCATATCAGTTCTTTCTTCATCCATAGTCAGGTTATATCATGTAAAACATTTTCAGTGAGCTGGAGTCTTTGGCATAAATTACAGTCAATCTACTCAATTAAAGGAAAATAAATTTTGAAGCTTATCCTGTGTAAATAGTAGTTACCATGGCACTGATGTAAAATCCAACTGTCGTGAAGTAACATGAAAGCATGCGAAAAAAATCGAAGCGGTGGCCTAATCTGTACACATCTCGGCTGAGGGTCTGCTCTCCATTCCCACAAGCTACTTTGGCTTCAAACAGTGAGATTTGATTGAGGCCAACATCTCGCCCCTTTCCTACTTGGATGTACTCATGGTGAGTAACATTTCCACGCCTTAATGTAGAGTTGAATCCTGCAGCATTCGGTAATATATGCGAGATTGGGTATTACCAATATAGAATGTACTTGCAATCTCGAATTACAACTAATTAGCTAACTCAGTGCATTGGAACATACTGACATGATTCATTAAGGACATATAAATGGGGCATGGGTGAGGGGATGACCATACCAGCAAAGATGTCCTCGCTTAAGTTGATTCCACGTGATGCCTTGCTCATTCCACCACGAGTGATGTGGAATATTCTATCAAATACATCTGGGTGGCCATAGTGGAAGCGGACCCTGGTATCATTAATAAAGTGAGAAAATTGAGAGGACAGAATCACAGAGACAGCGCCAAAATAAAGAAGGGTAAAGGTCCAGCTGCACAACTGAAATTTGATTTAATGGTGCAATATGTTATCGAAGTACACCTTCCCTTTTCCAAAAAGGTTAACCCTGAGTGATGGATTACTTTAATCTCATTATGATTCTGAAAAATTATAGAATTATATTTCTATCCTGGAATTCCTACATCCATTGTAATTTGTTTATGTATATCTGGATTCTGGTAACGTACTTCAATGGTGTTGCAAGAACTCTTTGGCCAATGGTAACAAAGCTGGTTTCCTGATTTGACATAAACCAAGCCAGTGAAGAAACACTGCAATAAGAGGTTACAGAAATCTCATTATCTGTCAAGGTATCAAAAGATGATTAAACTAGCAGCAACTTGCAGATTCTAGACATAACAGTTTACCTTCCTGTAAAAACATGCTCACGAACACCTAGAATAGTAGGGGGGCGAACTCCATGATCTTCATTAAATTCTTCCAAAAGGTTGCGCATTTTCAGAGCTTCTTCTAAGTAATTATCCTGTGAAAAAAAAACGAATTTCATCAAATGTCCAGATCTTCATTATTCTACAGATAAGAAAAGATACGAGGACTAACCTGGTTCATGTCTATAGCTTGAAGGGCTTCTCCTCTAGTGAAAACTATAGCATGGTTCTGGTTTTCAGGCTTCCCTTCCCCTATCTTTGCAGGGCCAGGCAACTTGATACGGTAGATTTCCTTTATGGAAAAATAAGATCAGTATCGATTCTGCTTATTCTAAAACACAGAACACTGATCCCTACAACTCAGCATGCAGATCGTAACATGTATTCTTACCTGATCAAGATTTTCAGCGGCTTTGACCAGTACGGAGTAGAAGACCTTTTGGACCTTCCCAGTAGCTTCTCGTTCTTCAACTTCATCAACATAAGCCACGCGCAAAGATGGATTACTGTAGAATAAACATATCTAACACATCAAGGCAGAATCAAATCAAGGTACAGTACAACAGTTACATCTGCATCTAGTACTTACTTAATCATCAAATTTAGAATGTCTGATGCACGACGATCTCCACTTCGCTTCTGATTACCGTAGTTCTGGCATGTTGCAACATATGTGAATTTCATATCGGCCACAGCTTCCAACTGTGCATAAAGAGATCTCTGACTTCTCTTCTCCTCTTCTATTGGAGCCTCAACTGCCTTATACCCCTTGAGGATCTCTGAAACAGAAATGAAATGTCTCAAATCCTTAACAAATTTTGTACCCAGATTACCAATTACTAATCAGAAGTTTTTTAAGTACATCATACCATTCCAATGAGACCCTATTCTTTTAACATCTCTAAGCTCTTATGCAAGCAAATACAACATAACTATATATATAAAAGACGTCGATTCGGTATATGAAAGCTCTTATGCAAGCAAAAACAAGCCTCTCTGGCCAGCCCTCTCAGAAGAAACAGGTTGATAGAGAAGATTTGTTAAACATTCTGGATGAAGAGCACCAAGGTGAAAACTGGATGTTATCAAGTATATGAAAGAAGTGGCAACATGCACAAAACAATCAGCTCCTCAGGCACCCACTCAACCCCCCTCTCTCTCTCTCTCTGTTTGACATGAGAGTTTTCGTATATAATTATAAACATATGATGTTGCACCCACCAGCATTTATTTAAAATATCAAACCAGAAAAGGAGTGATAAAAAGTGAAGTATACCATAAGTTCTCAATTTGTTACCTTCTTCATTAGCCATATCGAGAAAAGCCTGGAGTTTCAAAGCCCTTCGGTAGTACATCATCCCTCGAACTGTATAAGTAAACTTTACTTAGACACCAGTGCACTTCAGTATGAATCTTGATATGTAAAAATAGCAGCACTCACCTGTTCTGCAGAGAGTCTGTCCTCTTAGTGAAACCCAATGGCGAAGCTGTAAAATGTTGTCCTCACTTTCCCAAACATCAGCCTCTTTTTTGCAGTCAATTCTTTCCATGAAGTTATTCCACTCATCTAAAAGGAAAAACCTTCAACCTCAAGATACTGTCACAAGTAGATTCTAAGTCTATGAATAAACACTAAAGCAAAGTGTACAAGATTAGAACCTGGAAAGATCTTCTGCAAGTAGTATATAATCGAAATACCATCTTCATTTTCCAATTCCAGGTCATTTCTGGAGTATAACGTCTCCTCACTGTAGTAAGGCGTAAGGACACTGAGAAGTACAAGGTTAAAACAGTGTAAGCGAGCCAGCTTAAGCCGACAATTTATGTTAGCAATGTAAAGGTTTACCCACAAAGGCACAGAGTATCACTTCAATATGGGATTGAAAGTACAGAATTTTTACAGAAAAAACTAATAAGCCGAAGTATGGCACTATCTAAGTTCTATTAACCATTTTATATAAATCGTCTTCAGGTCAATCATGAATGTCATGATAGATTTTCATATAATGACTTGAGGTCAAACACATAGCGTGCCACTAATTGACCTGTGTCTGGTACTTGCAATTTGGTTCATAAGTCTGAACCACAACTAGGTATGAACTCAATGCATATTGGCTTTGATTATCTGTACATCGTGGTTTAATTCGAAGTTACACGTCCTCCCCTACAAGTATGACAGCCCAACGGTTACACCCTACATGCGAAAATCACAGTATCCCAGCATCAATTAAAGGAGAGTCAAGATATTTGCTTCGACTGCCTTAACTTCTCTTTGTTTTTAACAGGATACATTCTTCTTTAACAATCACGTTGTACACAAATTCTAATAGAAATCTCTCTTTTTATTTCTCTATTTATTTCTCAGAGTGAAAGAAAATATTTTTTCCTCGAATAATTCATCTATTTAGTTGGTGGCGTTAAAGCAACTAGCATGCATAATAATGGAAACCGGTGTACATATCGTAGCCCTTTCAGCATGCATGATAGTTTCTCTCAAAGATTCTCAAAAGCCCAATGAACTATAGCATAACAGAGCGGAACAACGTGATTTGGGAAATTACAGCTGCTTGACCACAAGGAAAATATTTCTCTAAACTGCGTCACACAAACCATGATTTCGTGATAGACAACAGTTGAAATTTTTCAAGGGAGAGCCTGAGAAACTAGAACTGACCTAAATGAAAGCATCTTACGAACTTTAGGAGCACGTGGCATATCCATGAACAGTGAATTTGTGAAAAATGCCATCCTTCTTCGTGCTTCAAGGTTAGTTGGAACATCCATGGCCGATTCCTTCACTGTCAAAAGTAGATAGAGACGTTGTATCTGGAAAAGGAATATTCAGATGGTCTCTTATCCATTTGACAAAAATCAATGATTTAATACATTTAGAAGGATTTGAACAAGTCTATCATACCTGTTCTTCCCATTGTGGTGTAACCTTTGGCGGAAAGGCTATGGAAGCAAAAAGTTGATTTCCGACCTTGCCACTATTCCCAAGTTCCACCATTTCGCTAAAGGTATGAATAGACTAGATTAGCTTTGCAATTAAAAAAAACTTAAAAAGACCTTAAGAGCTTACAAGTACTCTGTATAAATAACTCAAGTACAGAACTGAAAGGTCCACGTACCGGATTTCATTCACCATCATGTCACGTGTAACAACTTCCAGCATGTCTTGCAATAGCAACACAACAGAGTCTCGTTTGGAAGAGCTGCTATCTGAATCTCTCTGAAAAATGGCATGATCATGTCAGTTTGACGAGAAAGAACCAAAAAAAACTAAGAATAGACATTATCATAAAGCTGCATATTACTCACCAGGTATCCCATCAGCTCCACGAACTTTTTGTAAAGAGCAGGTAAAGCGCTCATTCTGAAGTTTGTAAGAAGTGTGTTCTTGGAAATATTTGTCTCTACTTCTTTCACAATGTTGGAGATGATCCTGTAAAAATTCAATAAGCATATGATTCAAACCCATCGTACAAATCTTATAGATCAACATATTACAATTATACTACTACAATAGAGTTAATGCTTATAAAACAATGTCAATAAGACATGAGGGCGTTTATTAGGGATTTGGGGACTCTTGTTTCTAGCATCAGAAGAAAAAAAAAAAAACTACTACATATATAATTATAGCCTCAAGCCCAAAATGATTCGGGGTCGGCTAACATGATTCGTAACATAAATTATCATATTTGCCATATGAGAGTAATAAAAGTATAAGTAGTGAGAACGTGATACTAAAACGAATGAGTTTTAAAAAGTCTTGAAAAAGAGGTTTAACAAATAAATCAATAGAAAAAAGTAGTGAAATACGTTAGGAGGGGAAAAGAGGACATAAAGGTCCAAAATCAAGGAAAAAGAAGTTTGAAAATTCAAAGGGGTAAAAATGCAAAATACTAAGTAAAGTCAAACTCTATCCTCCACATGGATTCTATCTCTCCATGACATCATCTCCAACGCCATATTTTCATCCAATCCCCGATAGACTCATGACACTTTGAATAACCATCATTTGGCCTTAAAATCTTATGACTTCTCAACTCTTCATGCAAAGGAATGGACATATGAAGCATTGTTTCTAGTTTATCAGCTAAGGGGCCAGACATCAAAATTAACCTTTTCTCAGTTTCTCCGGCAACCAGAATGTTCAGCACTTGCTTAAAGGATTCATAACATTCGATGACAGCGCATTTCATGTATTCATCTGAAGAAATTCTCTTCCAAAGATCAGAGTCCTTTGGACGAAATTGAACAGCCATATCCAATGCAATGGGAATCTGTGAAACCAGGAAATTGATCAGTGCATGAAGGGATACTCCACATAGTGTAAGAATCTCTCTGATCTCAGAAATTCACTATCTCTGACTACCTCACCTTGCTTGCAAGCAAAAATGGTGGCCATTGAATTATTTTCAAGCTAGGATCTGAAGAATAAGGCACAACTAGTAGATCCATCTCCCTGAATGATGTGAAACCTAATTCAGTAATATGAAAAATGGGGGGGGGGGGGGAAGAGCTAAGTAAGAGAGCGAGGATAAACTATAGAGTCCTTTCCTGTCATTAACAAGGTCCTCTTCCCGGAAACAGCATATGATTTCATTCCACAGCTGAGCAAATCTAGCAGCTTCACTTCTCTTGCTAGCGCTGGCCTACAGGCATAGAAGTAACACATATTCAATGTGATTAACCTTGTCTTGAAACAGACTTTAATAACTCACACTATTAAAATGGAAGTATCAAGAACCTCAGCAAATCGCTTTGCCAAAGAAAAGCCTCTTTTGCGCGACTTATCAGAAGGCACCAGGCAGTCATTGAAGGCACCAGGTAGGGACTGGAATCTTGACCTTAACATCATAAGGGTTCTTATCTGTTGAGAGTGAAGTAGTAATAAAGATCATATGTTTTGGTAAAAGAGTAAATGCAGAGATCATTCATCATTATCATAAAACAAGCAGATAAAGATGAAACTTAGGTTAAAGTCCGCATTAAAAAACAAGAAAACCCCCAAATACAGGGCGCCCAGTGTGCTAGTATTGGTTTCCTCTTCAGACATAGTTCAGGAAAAGGTCATTTTACGCGCAGACAAAGAAAGGGAATTCTGAAGTTCCCGAAAAATGAAATAATAAAAAAGATTAATTCTATGAGTTCTCAAAAATTACCTCTCCTAGGCGATTAAATGCTCCTATGAATCCACCATAGACTGTGGAGTATATAGAGTACCAAATTTGAGTATCCATGAAATAAACCTGCATGTTTAGAAATGGATGAGGGTTGAACAAAGTTCTGCTGACTGATTTAATACTAAATATTTATAATTTTAAGCAGTACTTCCAAGTAATCTATGACACACCAAGATAACAGGAGCCCAAAGTGAGGCCACTGCACCATAATTGTTTTGAGCTGCATT
>JBBYHQ010011122.1:0-10902 GCA_038382645.1 Spergularia azorica | reverse complement strand
TGCTTTCGTAAACACATTTGACCGCATTGTCGTTGTCATATGGTAACCAACGTTAATCATACACAGGCCCGTGATTTTACGGGCCCTAAAACTAGTTTTAGATTATACTTTCTGATATTTTTTTTCCGTATATGTGTCCGATGAGCAAACATTATGGTGCATATTATACAGAAACTTGAAAATGTGGAAATCAGCTAAAATAGAAACACAAGGGTACCATGTGAATGTTTTAGATAATAACTTTTTTTAAAAGGTTTAGTAACAATATCTAAGGTAATGTTTTTGAAGAAAAGTATAGTTACGGTGACATTAAAAATGTTGATTTGAAAGTATAAGTTCCCAAATTTGTAAATGATCGAGGTTCATATGATGAAAATAATTGTCTACACGGGTTAAATAAAATACACGTAATAGTTCCTATATAAGGGCCAAATATTTATCGATGCAACTTTATCATCATAATTAGATATCATCATTAAGAGACCCGTGCAACGCACGGGCTTACATCTAGTATATATAAAAACGAAGCTTTTTTCGTGGTCATTCAACGCGTCTAGAGGATTTCTAATCTTCTTAGAGCTTCGTAATCTTCGCGATTAGGTAAAGATATTGTAATCATACAAAAAAATGATGATATTTTACATTTTTGGAATATATAATGTGATATTGGAATGTTTGTAAAGTTGTTTTTCTGATTTAAGGTTGGTAAAGCTAATTTTAAGCAACTTTCCTTGAAGATGGTGTTGAGTTTTTAGGCAAGTGATGAACTTACATACGTAAGCTAAGGCTTTAATTGTACGTATTGTTCTTTTTCCTTTTTTTTCCTTCTAATTTTGTGTGTTTGTGTACGATATGCCATGTGAATCGAATCTCCCTCCCCTTTCCCCAAGCTTTGTGCATTGGTTTCTCTAAATTCTACTTTGTACTTGCATTCAAGAAATAAAAGTGATGGGAATTTTGTTGAGATGTTTCATGTTAATTTGTTGCTATTTTTAATTTATTGATCTATATTCATTATTCACCTAAATACAATATTTTCGAACCTGTGCAACTAACTTTTTGTTTGTTGATCTAATTTTAACGAGAGGTTGAATTATCTTTAGCAGGAAACCTCATGATCTGATTATCTTAGTTGCGTATAATTTCAATATTATTTCGTGGGTGTTAAATTTATAAAGAATTCATATAAAGACTCACTATGTATATATTAAGATTTCAGCTCATGAACTTTTTGTGTTCGGATTAGAATTATAGATTGAAACCATTATTCATATGAAATTTATGATATTATACGTTTGGTGTCGGTTTGGCCAAATTTTTATAAAACTGTATCTATTTTTCATAATCAGTTTCTTTAAAATCTGTTTTTAAAAAAATAGTGAGTGTTTGGTTCAACATACTGCAAAAGCAATTCATTGTTTGTCATTGTAATCTATTTTTTTTTTCCAAATTAAAAATATTTCACAAAGTATAAAAATATCCCCACCTAATTTATAAGAATTGTTTTCTTGAGGTTAAGTTAAAGATCGTTTTTTATGGTTAGGATCTCTAGGTAACTGCAAATATTCAACCGTGCAACGCACGGGCTTTAATCTAGTATATATATATGAATTTGGATGGAAACCGTGTGGGCGCGACACGTCATCCTCCACCTCACATGCCACATAGGTGACAAGCAAACGTGCATGTCACACAATCAAATTCACCTCATCACCTATGAAGGCTTGAACTCGAGACCTCAAAGTTGCATTTTAACGCTTCAACCACTAAGCCAATTAATTTTTGTTGATTATTTTATTAACATAATTATATATAAAGGCCATTAATGTTGAGATTATAAATATATACATGAAATGAAATGTCAATATAATTTATGGGGGGCTTGACATAAATCGTAGTATATGATATTATTCATAACCGTGATGAGAATGAATATTAAATTAACAAAAAATTGGAAAGGAAAACACGCGAATTAGTATTATATGCAGTTAGGAGAAAAACGAAGACTTGGATGAGTAATATTGTAATCACTTTATTTCACCAATTTGCGTATAAAATCAAACACACTTATTGTTTTTGGTGACACTTTATCCACACTACTCAATGACGACGGGTCAATTAACCACAAACATACTAATCTATCTATTTATGTAATTTAGGGGTGATTGATATACATCGTGGTATATGATATTGTTTATAATCGTGGTGAGAATAAATATTAAAATAACAAAAAGGTGGAGAGAGAATACAAGAATTAGTATTATGCGGTTTGGCGAAGACTGAAGAAGTGGACTAATATTGTAATATCTCTATTCACTAATTTACGCATAAGATTAAAAACGCTAATCAATGAAGACCGTGCGTAGCACGGTGAAAAAACTAGTTAGCCTTATAACTAATCCATCACACCCTCTTATCCCTCAAAAGAAACGACCCCTAACTCCCTAAGTAGTGTTCAACTAGCGAAAAAAGAAAAAAAAAAAAAAAAAAAAAAAAAAGAATAGTAAGTACTCCCTCCGTCCCAGCTCAAACGCCCCATATTCCATTTCGGGACGTCCCATCTCAAGCACCCTATCTATTTTGGGACATATTTCTCTCTCCTACTTTTATTAAATAATCACATCCTCTCTCACATTATCTCTCCTACTTTTATTAAACCCCACATTCTCTCTTCTCTTTTCTCCTAATATTACCCCACTCCATTTATTATATCAATTTTTCTTATTCTACTACAAAAACGTCTTGGGGCGTTTGAGCTGGGACGGAGGGAGTAGTGTTTAATCTAACCTTAGAAATAAAGGCTGCTTAAGCAAGAACAGTTACAGAAATTTCATGCCTCATTAATGATGAACTCAAAACACCCCAATAAAAAAAATAAAAAAAGCTCATCGGAAATTCGGAACTGAGAGATATGAGACGTAACACTGAACCCTATGTCATCTAACCGATGTGTTTCCGGACCAAGTTAATTAGGGAACAACCACAACAAGTGAGGAACGGTATCACGATTTCAACATATGTTTTATCCTGCTACTCCGGATATGTTAACTCAATCTTGTTGAATATAACTTGGCTATATCACAGCCAAAAGAAATTGTAACTTGTTTGTCGATAGAGCTTCCACCTGACATCTATTCTGCACTGCGCAACAGATCAATGTGTTTCATAAGCATCATATGGAGCCCTTTACTCTCCAGGGTTTGCAACGCTGTAGCTTGGTTCTCCTTCATCAAGCTTCCAATTACTTCTTCAAGAGGCTCCATTATCATCTGCTCTCGTGGATGGTAGTGACCATAGCCCTGCAATTTATCCTCGTCACTATTTGTATACAGTATGTAAACTACACAAGTAAAAATGAGGAAGGGGGAGGCGGGTTGATGGATAGGTAAACCTTGACAGGATTCGACAATAAAAAAAAATGGAAGGACAAATATCAGGTTTGGAGTGAATTTGAGAATCGAGACGCCTTTAGTCTGAGAAAGACAGATGCAATACCTCCAGAAAGCTTAGAGCAGAGAGCGATTCCCCTCCCAGCCTGGTTTTGCTCAGTTCCTGAAATGTTAGTTAAGCTTCAGTTTCTGTCTCAAGAATCTCTAACAAATGCATGCATGAAAGAAATATGCCTAATACTTATAGAGGGAGTTTAATGATGGCAGTGACTCTCGACTCAGAAGAAACAGTTTCGTGAAGTTATTGAGTGATTTTGTGGTTTATCTAAGGCCAGACTACCCCAGTGCCTAAAGGCTTTCACCTATGTCGTGGTGATAATGGGAATCTTGTCGAAAATTCACACCAACCAAGTGCTAAGAAACAACACAAGAAGCGCAAATACCTTTGAGAGCTATTTTGCTTCATTCCTTTATACTCCCTCTATTTAAGTCCACTCTTCCTATGCCTTTTCGGCACGCTTTTTAAGGAGCGGATTTAACTATATTAGAGTAATCGAAAAATTCTAAAATTTGGTTCAACGCAACATTGTTATGCAAACAAATTTCTAGAATTTTTCGACAACTCTAACGTAGTTTAATCCTCACCTCAAAAAGCATGCCGAAAAGTGATAGGAAGATTGGACTTGGAATGAAGGAGTATTAGCCACAGAATAGTGAGTATTTGCATCAATTGGAAATGGAAACATCTAGGGCCACAACTACATAAAAAAAATTACCCATGATTAAGTATAGGGGAAAGGAGTATTTTCTATTCATATATTAACAGGGTTTTTATACAATTGATATCACCACTAGAGCTAAGAAACTAAGACACTGACGTTTTCTAATTCAAGATAGAAAAAATGGCGCTGCTTTCCTTGATTACGTTGCTGCAAATGACTTCAAACTTTATGACTGTTCTGAGTCATAGGACTTTTCTTACATGAGGAATGATGAAGGTACTATAATTTATCTCATGTTTCATCTAGATAAAAATCTACTCTTAGTATAGAGAGCTTCATGTCGATGGCGAACACGATTAGGAAATTACCTTCAGTTGAAATTGCAAATACTTGACATGGGCTATAACATCATCTACTATAACTTCGTGGTTGCCTCGTTTAACCTGAAGCATCAGACAAAGATAAACAGATAATTATTCAACGAAGATCTCTGCAAAATTAAAGAAGTCAGACTTAAAAAAAAACAAAAGACGACAACAATCAGACAAAGATCCCCCAGTGCAGAGCATAGGCCGTGTGAAATATATGCTCCTCACAGAAGGGGTGAAAGGAATCGCATGCAGCTCTACAGACTACAGATAACAATATAGAGTGACAACTTTGGAATTACAAAGACCATTGAATCTGTTTAGTTATGAGCAGATTTTGGTGCTAAATACCAGGCTAACAACAACATTTCTTAAAAGGAAATAACCAGCCTTCTATGCACCCTGTATCTGTGTTGCTTCATACTCTCCGCCCCTCCCTCTTTCTTCTCAGGCCAACTCCTGCCATGCGGCTGACTCGGACATGTGAAGTCCACACAAATTAATGTATTTAGAAACGTTTTGATTAAAATTAGACGGTAGATCTAAGACAAACCCTAAATGAGTAGGGAATAGACTGATCCATTCCACAAGTCCGTGGCAATGAACCACGTAAATAAAGTGGGAAATGGTAATACTACCAATTCTCAAAAATCCAAAAAAAAAAAAATTCAAAAAAAGGTTGCAAGTGAAGAAAAAATCCCAAAAAAATTGATTTTCTTTGAAATCTAGTTTTGAAATGGGGACACCTTAGCCTCACAAAAAAATTGTTTCTTGAATAAACCACAAATTCTATACATATTCTCAACCTCTTTCTCCACAAAATTTTTAGTTATCAAGCACGATTTTGAACGATCCTTAGCACCTACACTTGTAGGAGTCGAGATTTGGGGTCCACAAGACTAAACCCACACTTGAGGACTGGTGGAGGATTGATAGTTAAAATCATACGTTCATAAAGCTCTCAATAATTGAGCTTGGATAGCTATTATCCATGTAAGAGTCATGGAAGAACCTATATCTATCTATCTATTGTATATTCTGTATGTATGCAAGCATATCATCAAGCAAAATTTCAAAGCCCCCTTCTACACACCCCTCAAAATAAAACAGAGAAAACTTAAAAGATAGATAAAAGGATGAGAAAAGGTCTCAGAGAATTTAATTTTGACATGATTGTGACATAGAAAGATTCAATCAAAGAACTTCTCATCACCTTTGATGGTGCAGGAAGTAGCTCATGTAATGCTTGTATCTTTTCAGCAATGATGATTCTGCGGTTCTGAACAGCAGAGTAGTTAGGATCCAAAAAGTACACAAGCAGGTTCTAATCACATGCTATAAGAAATGTAACAAACACGAAAACATAATAATGAATGGTTCCAGCTTCTCAGAAACAACAAACAAGCAACAAGGTGAAGGATGAAATAACAACCCATTTGGATAATCCCACATTGTCCATTGGGAAGGTATGTAGGCAAAGCTAAGTAACTAATTTAGAGCCACCTAAGTCCATGTTTTTTAGATATAGGCCGCAACATCAAGATGTTACAGATATATCAATGTCTTGGGCCGTATTGACTGAGCCTTTATTTTTCCTTATTCAAAATCTTACCTCCAGAACCGCGATTGTCGATTACTGCAATCGCAACCCAAAATCAAAATTCAATACCATACCTAGGTTTTTTGTGGAATTTCATTTTGCAATCCGTCAACATTGGACGTGGATGGAATTGTTGACACTTGAGAATTTACACCCAGTAAAGTTACTTTCATGTCAATTAATTTATATTTTTGGTCTTTATATTTAGTGCATTCTAGTTCAACTGAGCATTGGAAGTCGTTAATCTTATTGAATCACCATTAATTTTCCACTTTTGAGTATCTTACAATCTCATCCAGCTCTACCAAAGTATGGGTAACAGCTTCTTCAGCCTATGGCATTGTTGACACAAGCAAATGAAGGAGGTTCCAACATCAATGAGATATACATGCATGGACATATCTTACAAATAACAAAAAGAGTAAATGAAATTACATAAAAAAAATGAGTAGTTTTTCATTTTATTCGGCAGCTAATGAAGTTACAAGTCTGTTTCATTAGGTGGAATTGTTTCTTCAGTAAAAAGAGCAAAGGTAAGCTTATTCAGGTGTTTGGAACCACATCTAACATATACTGCAGCCCTGCAGGGCATATGCCAACTCCGAAAACTTGAAATGGCAAACTTCAACAAGTTTGATACCTGCCACACTCGGTATTTACATTTTCATGTGGAAGGACAAAAAGGAATATGAACTCTTGTGTTAATATCATTACCCAAATGCCTCATAGTCATAGGCTTGCGCCTGGTCGCCTACGATGAAGTAGAGCCTTACCCATGTGTTGAAGACGCAAAGAGACGGTTCCCGAATTACCCAAAATAAAAATTGCATCAAAATTTGATAGACCGAGTATACCTCACTATATAAGAACAATAGTCAACTTAGCGAGCCAGTTTTCTTTATTCATCATATTTAAAGCCAGAGAATAGTGGTCTTTGGCTCAATTGAAATGGAAACAAAATTCTTGACGTAAAGAATATAATCCTAAGGAATTTTCATCATAATGAATCTAGAGGGGTGAATAATTACTTGAGCTAATCAGTACAGATCTCAAAAGCAGTGTTGCATTTTGTGATCATTCCAACAATATATCAGATTTCTTGAGGCCTCTTAAACTCTGGCCTAACAGGTCTTGATACAGGGTATTGAGAGTTAGGCATGAGAGTGGAGATGCACCAAAGAATGACAGGTGGCATGAAAGCACCACATTCAGAAGTTGAAAGTCAGGAAATATCACTTAAAAAAAAGCAGGTGTATGAATTTTAAGCAAATTTAGTGACCTGAATGGAGGAATTGAGGCAATATATATTGAGTTTCTGATTGTAAGAGGAATCTTACTCACATGTTCAGTTTCTGATGCTCTTGAACGTCGTTGATTTTTTCTACAAAACCTCCCTGCCCCTACATCAGAAGTATATGCCTCATCCTTCAAATAAGAACAGGACTCATGGACCTCTTCCATTTTCACCATGTGTAGTGGGAAAGCGTTACTCTGTTGCAGCAAAGGCACTTCTTGAGGACACAAAAAGATCACAAGCAATTGAAGAATTTGGACAGAACTTCTGACAGAGATTTTGGTATCACATAGCCAAAAAAGTAGCTAAAAGGTATCAGGAGTGAGTAGGAGGATGTCACCTCAGCATGTTGACAGTCCATGTCCACATATGGCGCCGTTGAAACAACCTCGTCCTTAGGCATCAGATAATTCAGCTGATGCATAAAAAATTATCTAAAACCATCAAATTTATGGATCTAGTATTTGAGAAACTTGGCATAATTAGTCCCATAAAACAGAAAAAGATTTTACAGAAATTAGTAGTAGTCCTACTTACCGCTGATGTATCATGCTTCCTGCCTCCAGTGCTCTCATATGGACAATAGAAAGGAAATGCCGCCAATTCAATTGGATTAACATACTCACTTTTCACTTCAGGATAATCAAAAGTTGCCTGCATTCCCTCATCAACAATATTACTGTAAACAACAGTAGGTGTATCAGTTTGTGTGCTTACAGTTCCACAGTACATTGCCTTCATTTGGGCTTCAGAGAAATCATTAAAAGCTAACGTGCTGTCTGTAGAACTGCACTGGTACTCCATCATATCTCTCATTGGATCTTCAGGAACAGAGAGCAAACTGCTCATGTAATAGTCTGGACAACCGAAAACGGCTTGCTCATCACAAATCATCTTTTTGGATTGAAGAGTAGCTCAAATTTATGTTGCACTTTCTGCTGCAGTCAGAAAATGTGTGCTTTAGTACTATGTGAGAAACATACAAAGTAGATATGCCTTTCATTGCTACACATGAAGCAGGTAATGAACACAGAAAAGAAAGCAGGATATGATATCCCTGACATTATTCTTAATCTGAATATTCTCCCGTTTTATTTATTGGCCGTCAATAACGGGGACTTCAACAAAGATAGAAATTTGAAAGGATCACACTTCAACTTAAGGAGCACAGGATGCATAACCTGACCGACAACTTCACTAATCTAAAATACAAGAAGCCCAGGGACAAAGATTATCTTGCAATCGTACTCACATGATGCTTCTAAAGCGTAATTAGCAATGAGCATCGACGTGAAGCTACTTACCAGTGATAAATGCTCTATTACTATAGAAAGCTCAGAAACACAATCATGAAAAGCAACTGTAATCTCCTTCAGCTTAATGCACCAATATCAGTACCTCAAAGACTCCTATCTATGACGAAATAGGAGGGTTGGATGTACGGAACCTTGGCCCTATATTGAAGACATAGACAGGCTAAAAACAGACACTTTACCAAATACCATTTCGTTTTATATCCCAAAGTGAGTCTTCGGCTCAATCGGAAATGTAAGTCCCCCTTCAACTAATAAACCCATACAGACAGTAATGAGTAATCAACATGAAATGGACAAGCATGCTGGCCTCATGACAATCTGCATCAACGACAAGTCGACAACCTAGTTTTCCCTATGTAAGTAACTGTGATAAAAACGCCTTATAACAAGGAAGTGGCAAAGCGAGTAATACTACATTGTCCAAACAACCCAAGGGCTTCTGAATTCCCCATCAACAATCATTCATTTCCCTTCCTCCATTTTCACTACCATCTCCCAAAAGATAATAGAACATAGTATAATCTAACTTCATGAGACCTTACCTACGCGTTTGGTATAAGGTAGTAATTTAAAGAGAACAACATCGATTTTTGACTAAAATTCGGTGGGAAATGTTCCCTCGAATATCAAACACTTTTCTTCCTCCATTTTCAATTCCATCAACCCCAAAGATAGTACACCCAGTACTCCAGTTCCACATAGTCCTATGCCGTCCTCGAAATCCCATTCAAGTATATTCACAATATACTCCCAATGTTCGAACAAATATCCACATGGTTCCCAACAATTACTACTTGATTTCGAACGGGTCATAATTATAAAACAATATTGTTCCGAATCCGATAACAGCCCGGCAACGGGGGCACGGAAACCAATCCGCATTTTCCCAATACGAAATTGGGGAAATATTAAAACTTTTCCTAATCAATGGGTTTCTGAGAACATACAGTACATAAATTCAAGGTGGCAACTTGTTTTCTTTACATTATTACATTCCAAATTCAAATGGGTTTCAGATATTGAGAACAAAATTCAATTTTTCTTAACACGCAACACAAAAACAACAATTTGGGGGATTACAGGTGAACCAAAATTGAGACAATAAGTTAAAAATAGATAAAATTGTTCATCATTATAACAAACAGAGGAATTAGGAAGGAAATTACAAAGAGAAATCACAGAGAATTAAAATGGGAAATTACCTGAAAAGGGCAAAAGATGATGGGAGAGAGAAAGAGGAGAAGAACAAGTTTTGAGCTGCTCTCGGTGACGTTTGAGAGTGGTGCGACCGTCAGAGTGGCAGCACTTTCTGAGCTGCGCAGAGTGTGTGTTGTACTTGACTTCTTGTACACACTACTAGAGTACTAGTACCAGTGCGCACTCTTTAGAACAACATCAATATATTTTTTTTTTATAATAATCGGACCAGATATATCTATATTTTACTAAAGACGTCCCCGTTGACACATGTCGCGATTCTAGGCCTTATCCTCAAATATCAACATGGATTTCCACATGGCAAGCTCACAGGAAACGTCGCCACATAAGCATGCCACGTGGCAACTCGAATTTTTCCATGGCGCCACATAAGCATGTCATGTGGCAACTCAGTTTTCCACATGGCAACTCGGTTTTCCACATGGTAATCTCACAAGAAACGTTGCCACATAAGCATGTCACGTCAAAGTGAGACACGTCAATAATTGACAGGCAGTATATTACCAAAAAGACAACAATGAGGATTGAACTCATGACCTCTTGGTATGACCTCTTGGTATTGGCAAATACTCCCTCCATTCATTTCCAAGCTTCCTGTTGCCTTTTGCACAAAGTTTTAGGAGAGGATTAAAAATTATTAAAAACAACTGGGAAAGGGACATCTGGCACTCAGGAGTTCTCTCATTAGCTGAAAAGTTACTAAAACTGGAAACAGGAAGCTTGGAAATGAATGGAGGGAGTATAAATCTACCATTGTGCCACAATAACTTAATTGATACTAAATAATTTCTTAAATATCATAAAGCTGGAGATATTTACAAATATGTTAATATCATTAATTATGGATAGTCATTTATTATGTTTTTTCTTTTAATGTTAAAGATAATATCATTTCGTATGTAAAAGATATAATCTACCCCATATTTTCTTAAATGCAATCTATTAAGTTATTAACTATCTTTTCCCAATTGAAAAACCCAATACTCATGGATCGA
>JBBYHQ010011034.1:0-10912 GCA_038382645.1 Spergularia azorica | reverse complement strand
TTCCTGTTTGGAGTGAGGCTAAAAAAGCAGAAGCAGAAACCACCAGCTCAGTCATTCTTTGCTTGCGTCAATCCCACATTACCGAAAGACCGAAGTCATTTACCCGAAACACTAGAATAGTACATTTCATGTATTCATAAGAAATTATAGATATCACGTCAAACCAATTTCTATGTTTATAAATTCTTCTCTTTACTGAAACTGATCAAGTTAGACATTCTCTATGTTTACAAAGACAAAAAAAAAAAAAACACTTTTAAGGGTAGAATAAATGTGGCGACCTTACAATTTTATCAACTTTACAAAGGACAGTTTCCTAAAATATAAACTGACGGACACACAGAATGCACAGAATAAGAGAACATTTACATAGAGCTAGAACCACGGTTGATCTATCTAGCTATTTCGTTTCGACCAAACCTTCACTTGAACCCTCCATCTTTTCAGTCCCTCCATCAACAATCGAGCATGCAGACTCGTGCCTTCCATCCACGGACGGGGTACAACTTCCTTGGATGGCAGGCATGTTCTCACTAACATCCACTGGAACAGGATTCCTTACCACCTGTCTCAGAGTTCCATCCTTACCTTCATTCGCATTGTTACTCTTTAAAGCAGCACGCTGAGTATTACCAGCAGCAGCCGTTTGTTTAAAGAGACCTGTAGTTGCACCAACAGATGTCAACCGACTTCTCCCTGGTACAGGTGCTGCTTTCGGCAGAAATCGAGGAAGAGAAGTATCATTCTCCCGGACTTTCACTATTGGTTTTGTCTCAGAGCATGGAACATTTGTTTCTGCAGAAGTTTTGCCTTCCTGGTTTTGAAGACCATCATTGGCAGAACCAGACGAGCACAAATTAGGCGTGGTTTTAGCCTTTGGAAGCTGGGAAACTGCAACCGCTGGAGGAGGGGTGTTTACAGTGTTGCTCTTAGCGGTGCAAATGAAATGAACGTTCGTAAAATTACATAATGAGGTATTTAAAGGGTTGACAATGCGAGCCCCTGCAGCTACTGCAGTCCGTTGAATGGTGTCACTGATACTAGGGGGCTTTGGTGGTGCCTTTTTAGGACGGGCCTTTGGCGCAGCTTTTGAAGTTGTGTTAGTAGGCTGAGACAGCTGCTTTTGCGCTGGCACAACAATGGTGGTCGCAGGCGTCTCCACATTTGATGCCTTAGGCTTAGCAGGACTACTAGGGCCAGCAGCTCCATTACCTGCTACATAAGTATATATTAGCAACAAGTCATTACCAGTTCAGCATACATCAGAGACAGCAAAATAAAAACAGTAGGGTTACCTTCCTAAACGACAATAAGAAGAAATAAACAAGAATTACAATCAAACTTATGAACAGTTCGAAGATGTTACAGAACTTTGCTAGGAATCCTGACGAGAGGAAAAGAAAAAGTAAAATGCCATCTTCTCATTATGAGCATCTGTGTTTTCATACTGTGGGGAGAATCGAACATAAAAAAAAGACTGTAAACCGAGTAGAATAGCACCTGAACGCCCCACAAGACTAAATCTCTAATGACTCTTTCCATAGAAAGAAAAGCCAGATTCAACTAAATACTAAATAGTTGATTGCCCACTCTAGACATAATTATATTTACATTTTTCAGTTCCCCAGGATATAGGTAGCCAACATCACTTAAACAGGAAAGACCAGATACACAAGTTATTAAACTGTCATAGTGATAGAGAATCCTAAAGGTCTATGTAATGCAAGAGCTGACTGCACACTTGAATTATTCTTTACGTCAAAACACAAATCTCAGCTAAGTAAATACAGAGGATCATACAGTTGAACATTTGAATTCTTTGGTCTGAAGTATCTATAATTGATTCATTGTCATTCGGGCTCCTCACTTATATATTCCTATAACCATAACTACTACTTGCTTCATAATGAATAAAGATTCCTTTTTCCCGTCCTCATCTGATTTCCTACCCTTCACGTGTTGCCTTCCGCTACATCAGGCACTCCGTGGTTAATATACTTGTAAGTGACTAATGCCAGACTCACTCGTTGAATAAGAATGCTGACAATAATGGTGCAACTAGATGATAGCCAGGATAGCCAGGACAGTGATTGCCACTGAAGTAACCCAGACACAATTAGACTCGAAGTGAAGGATGTATCTTCAAGCACACAACTGACTCAGAGAAAATTAAATCGGAGCCAAAAGGGGGAAAGATTATTGGTGGGAAATGGGTCACATAAGACGTAATCGGGATACTAAAAAAGATCATATCACAGTTTAAACTTCAAGGACGAACTACCAGTCAAAGTAGAAGGAACTGTATACACACACGAACCCTTCCGAGAAACATAGATCTCAATAATCAGGATAGAAACATCAATTCATTTCATCGTAAAAAGATGCAGGCTGCAATAGTGCTAATAACGAACCTGTGGCTAAGTTATCCTTGAGAGCCATGTTAATTGCTCGACGAGTAGCCAGTTGTGCCTCAGAAAGCTGGCCTGTTGAGCTGGCAGCTCCTGCATTCATGCTTCCTTGTTTCTTTCTCAAATTGGACCACCTCTGCAAATGAAAGAGAAATAATGAGAGATCACAAGGAGCAGTAGGCAGTTTGTTTCTTTCGAGAAGAACGTGACTTACAAAACACATAAAGACCTTGTCAATCTGACTCAAAACATGGATGCATCACAATCTATAACACAACTAATAAACTTCACTGTCTAATTACTAAATCACATCTCAAACTTATTGCGAACTTCCGTTGCCGGGATTTGAACCCGGGAAACCTGAGATGAACCCAGACATCTTAACCGAACTAGATGACAACGGATCGCATTGAATAGCTCGGATATTTTTTCAGCTAAGATGATGTAAGGCACTAAGGCCACAAAGTCACATAGTAACTCCAATATTGCTTCGAGAATCTCAGCGACTAAGCGCTACTTCGCAAACAGTTTTAAGGGCCATTTTGCTCTATTTCATAGCCAAAGAATAGTTAGTCATTGGCTTCATTGGAAATGGAAACTCTCATAAATTCTTATGAATGAATATAGTTATTACAAGTCACCCAAACATTTCTATAAAAGCAGCATGAATAGTAATGCTGAACAAGGGAAAAGGTATAATGCAAGAACAACTGGGGAGGGAAATGGTTTCCTGAGGTTTATCGTTCTTCCTCATCTCAAAATATTCCACTCAATTACTTGAATATAGACAGACCAACCAATTTTATTTTTTGATAAGTAAGATAGGATATCAATATATTCAAAGAGACACCAAGGGGGTGACTCCCATATACAAAAAGACACCTAAATGGGTGACGCCAATACACAAAAGAGAGCTAATCAAGCTCTAGGACTATCATGAGAAATTTTATCCACAAAAAGAATGAAAGTCAAGTGTCGGTGTGTATGTAACACTTGACTCCGACTATACAACGTCCACAAGAATCTAAATTTAAAGTCTTGGTGTGTCAACATAATATCATAAAAAATGCGATGATTTCTTTCTTTCCAAGTACACCACCAAATCGCAATTGGAAACATCTTCCACACTTCGGCTAGCCACCCTTTCTTCATTCTCCTTTTCCAAGAGGAGAGAACGTCTTTGGCTCTCCGCGGATGAACCCAGCTCAAACCGACCAACCAAATTTGCGACCAGTATATTGAGCTAGAGCATACATCTGATGGATGGTACCCTAAACACTTAGCATTGCTAGCTAAAGAAAACTAAAACCATATCAGGATAAAACTTGAAAAAGAAGTTCAAACTGTCAAGTGGCTAGAAGAAGATCTTAATGTTATAGAAATAATATCTCCATATAACTTAAAACTGAGAACAAAACATCAGCTCTTGAATACCATAAACAGAATGATTTACAGGTTAAACATCTAAATCTGCTAGTTGAGCATGTTATCAAAATCAACTTGCAGCAACAGTGAACTGGTAGATCATAATTGCTTATTACAGCACATTCAGGCGTGCCATCATCAGTAGCTGTAGGTTAAACGTTTTGACAAACGGTAGGTCTTGAGCCAATTGAAAATTTGAAACATTAAAGCCACCCAACGGAAAAACAATCAGATAAGAACCCCTAAAGTGGATAGCTTTTAATGGACTTAAACGACTGGCACAGAATGAATAATACCTGAGCCAACTGGCCGGGAGTTCTTCCCCAATGGACTTCTTTTATTATAGCTGCCCAATTCCCCTCTCCCCATTTCTGAACACCAGTAACCAGCTTTAAATCCTCCTCTTCAGACCATTTTCTTTTTTTCCGGAGGTTATTTGCATCCACTTCATTCTGAGCTAATGCCATGTTTGAGCTCGGCAACAGAGATGCTCCAGGTGGATTGTCTGAAGTAATCTTTTATGCATGAATATTAGGCATGTCACCCTCGACATTTGCATTGCTAGGCATAACAGACTCATTTGCTGATCCAGAAGCAAGCACCTGACCAAGTGAATTGATAAGTTTACACATTAAAGGGATACAGTATGATGCTTTGAATTTCTCAAGGTTTTCAAACAGCGAATGAGAGACACTATTGAAGACAAGTATACTTGGATTAGTAACAAAATTAAATACACAACATGGCTTTACAACTCCAGCTACGCTTCTGTGGTTGTATTCATCACAAATTCCCTTATCGAGTTAAAAGTTACTCCTTTTTCTGTAGTACAAACCTTTTCCGAATTTGAAGGCGCCGATAAAACAGCACTTATACAACAACAACAACAACCAAGCCTTATTCCCAAAATGATTTGGGGTCGGCTAACATGAATCGTCATCTAGTAACCGATAAAACAGCACTTATGCAAGCGATTAATTTTTAGCAGTTTTCTCTACAATCAACTATCCCAAATTCCCAAGTGAACATCTCACTTCTCCCTGACTAACTCACTTTAGGTCTAAACATTTACCAATCTCGTCCCACCTTCAACGACACTCACTGAAAAAATATCAAAAGTGACCACCCTTTCCCAGAGGCTAAAATCATTCCACTCGACACCGAGCCAACAAACTATTCCTGGGCTACCACAGAAAATCTTAATGTAAAGTAAACCAATTTACATAGTGGCCACTTCTGCCTTCCATCCACAAAATAACACCTTGCCCCGTCGACTAGTGGATATACAGATGTGAAATTTACAAACCACGGTCATGCATCATAAAATTTAGATGTGATGGGAAGCCAATAAAGAATATGTTATCATTCGTTGACTAAAAGGAGACAGAAATTCGGAACATTGCACAAGCAATCAAGCAAGAGGAGCGAGAATGATCTAGACAGATCCCCCAAATACTTTTCCATCCAAACACTAAAGAAGGACAAATAATCCGAAAAAGAGGTTCACCAACACAAGGCGCGCCTTACCTTAACACACGTAGCAGCTTCCATAGCACCTTCAGTGCTCACAGGGGGGAAAGCTTCCACTTCATATTCCAAGTCACTGTCATCGTCCTGCATTAAACACGTTGACCATATACGATAAGGGAGGGAATAAAGAGAGATATACACATCAAAACTCTAAGCACAAGATTGGTATGTTCGTCACTTAAAATTGCGCAATCAATTGTCAGGCATCAACCACCACAGTAGGCAACAACTCGCAAAACCTAGACCGTGTCCTAGAAAATTACTCTATATCATCAGACGCAACATACAACAAGGTAAAGCAAGCGAACCCCTATCTAACGGCTTTCACATACAAAAATCGACAACAGGCATATAATAGGCATCCAGTCTAGGCCAATTAGATCTTTAATCCTCAATTAATCTCCACTAACACTCAAAATCAAACCGCTCACACAGGTTCGGCATTACAAAAGAAACACAACAAACGAATAAAAAGCGATAGAGACGGACCAAAGCGGGAGCGGTATCGGGAATTTTGTCATCGATGAGGGGGTGGCGATACGCCAAATGACGCCATAGAACTTGGAGCTCCCTAGCGCTCTGAATGCCAGTAGTTGTCTTCTTCAACAAGACATCCCAATCGATGTCCACTTCTGGATACTGCGCCACTTCTCTTAACAACGATAATATCGCCGCCGCCGGATACCTAATTTTTCCGCCGGAAATCCAATTACAACAATTTTCAACATATTTTCACACAAATTAAAGAGAAAGAGGAAGTGACCTTTGGAGAAGAGAGCAGACGTCATCTTCACTAATTGTGCCTTTCTTCTGCTTCTTTGCCGCGGTTTCAACCATGGCTGTTTGAATTGTTGCGTCAATATTGCGCTACCGCATACTATTGATTGAAATCAATTGAAAAAATTAACCCTAAAAAAAGGGGTAAAAGAAAAGACCGAAACCCTAGAAATAAGAATGGTGAATGATTGAGAAAGCAAGGTTGAAGAAGAAAATAATCAGAAAGAATGGTGTGAGTGACTGGGGAGGGGAGTTGGTGACACAATGTTAAAAGTTTGAAGGTGACTCACGTCACGTGTGCTTCACTCTACTTTCACTGCACACAGACAAAACAAAAACGCAGAGAAGTTGGTACGACTCCGTATATTTAATGTGAGAAAGAGCGACACTCCTTAACATGATGATCTTTGCATTACTTCTCGTGTTTCGGTTTATTGGTGACATGAAAATATTATCGCAAGTTTTAGTATATGACAGTCGACTGTAATACGGGGTACCAAACAAAGTTGCATGAGACACGATTGATTTCTGTGTTACATATTTTGCATTAGCTAGTCTTTTTTCACAACAATACTAATCAATTGCGATTCCGGACATGGCTTGATAATAGCGGTGTGGTTGCCAAAGCATGCAAGAAACAGGAACAGACCGATGATGGAGTCTTGCAGCCAGAGGCTTTACTGGTGGAACGAGCAGCAAGTAGTCGAGTACAAGAAACAGTTTACATGAGCAGCAGCAAAATTCAGTTCTTATTCATCATATTACAGAACAAATACATTTGAATTTGATCTCAGTAAACAACATCTTTCTGAAAACCTAAGTCTCTCTCGACTAGTATATGTGACATTTTCTGTGACTATCATACTGGTTTTTGGGTGTTCAAACAATAACGTATAAAGATATCACATTAGTCTACCTTCTAAATCAACCAAAAAAAGACGATACTAGATACAGTAGTAAAGTGGTGCAAGCAGCGGCTCACTTTCCACCATCCGCTATCATCTGTGCTCTAAAAAGCGTAACAAATCTGATTTGGTGGAGCGAATAATGAATTGATTCTGCGGGAGGAGCTCTATACTCAAATGAGAACCAAAGGGCTGGCGGATATAGGTTACCACACATCTCGGAGGTATCTTCCATCCATCTGCAACTTCTTCACGGTGGACTCAGCCTCAGATGAGCTCATCTTCCCCTGAAACCAGAGATATTCAGATCAGAAAAGGTTCTTAGACACAGCAGAGTCGAAAACCTGGAATTCGCAATTTAAGAGAGGTTGGGGGAGACATAGATTGAGTACCTGTTCCTGAACAATATTATGCAGAGTTCGGTGAACATCTCTAGCCATACCCTTGGCATCTCCACATACGTATAAGTAAGCACCAGAAGAGATCAGAGTCCACAAGTACGACGCCTGCAAACAGTTTATTTTATTTATTGACAAAGCGGATGTAAACAATTGACCAAAGCCGAAGAGTGAATAAAAGGATCTTAAATATTCTGAAAGCACATACCTTGTCCACCATTTTATGCTGGACATACTCCTTTTGAGGCCCATCTCTTGAGAATGCAACAACCAGTTCTGAGATTACACCTTCTTCAACATACTTGTTTAGTTCTTCCTCATAGATAAAATCCTAAACAGTGGGCCAAATATATATTAGCACTATCGTTGCAAGTCAGCTTCCATGAAGAATAAACAAGCTTCTAAGTTTTAACATACCATTCTACGATTTCTGCATCCAAAGAAGAGTATAGCGGAACCAAGTTGGATGCCTCCCTGTTTCAAGCCCAGTCTTTCCTGAAAAGGGTATGAGCCAGCTAAAAGTTAAGACTCTATTGATCCAAATAGCACAACAGACATTCAGACGTGAGAAATTACCTGTAAGAATCCTCGGAAAGGAGCGAATCCAGTCCCAGGTCCCACCATAATAATCGGAACTGATGGGTCAGTCGGCAACTTGAAGTTAGAAGGTCTGACAAAAATAGGAGCCCAGCTGCAGTCCTGACTTTTATCTGAAGGAACTGCATTCTGACATTCAAAGTATAGCAAGGTATGTTAGAAGACCTTCAGCTGTCAGTTCTCATTATGCACGAGGTGCTTGATTTTAAGTAAAAGTACGCTACAAATGCTAATTGCATATATTCAGAACATGACGATTCCCAAGTTGAAAAGTATATGTATAACAAGTGAAGGTTTGCTTGGGCTGAAAGTACAAAAATGGGTAAGAGGTTTAAAGACAAAGGGCTGGAAGAGATGGTGACCTCATGCATGACCTCCAAATTGGGAGAAGAGGTCCAGCCAGACCTATCAGTCCTATCTCCCGTACTGCTACACCTCTATTTTTCCCTTGTTTTGAAGTCTATTTCCCCTTAATACATATAACACTCAACCCAAGCAATCTCTGGAAAGTTTCATAAAAGATACAAAGCTGGGGAGAAGAGTTTGGTGAAATTACCTTCATCCATGTAGAACAGACCCCTTTGTGAATTCTACCTGTAGGGGTTGGACCATTCACTAAGGCACATGTCACGTGGATTCGGTCAGGGTATAATCTGGAGAAATACAACATTAAATTTAGTGTCTTTTATTCATCACCACATAACAGTGTAGATATAGACAAACGAAAACAAAACCAAATCACAAAAAGAAAAAAAGAAGAATCATAAGATCACCTAGGTGAGGATGAGATAGAATAATAACGTGGCTGTAATCGAGGCGCCACTGCAGCAAAAAAGACACCAAGCGGGGGCTTTGCTGATGGGAACTCTGACATAACCTCAAGAAGACTCCTTTGACTAGCAACAATCCAAGCTGAGTACTCATCCTGATTCAAGTGTTCGGGAGAAACAATCAACAAGAATTTAGATAAAGTCGATCAGAGATCTACCAAAAAAAAAAAAGGGGGGGATCATTCAAGGTACAAAAGATCATAGAGAGGAGATAAACCAAACCTTCCCCTCAGGTGATGCCAAATGCTTCAGTTTCTCCTTCTCACTAGAATCTGATGCATGCGCAGCCAGTGCAAGGAGTGCAGCCTGCACAAGTCATAATGTTGTATTATTAAGGCATTTGGCACACTATGAAGGAATTCAGTAAGCTTTTGGATCGAGGAACCAGGAAATAACCTTTTTAGGAGGGTTCAGAAGGTCAGCATATTTTGCCACAGCACTGCGGAGCGTGCATGGACCGGGAAACGGAGGAGGTAGTGAGCCTCCTAAAGATGTACCGTCTTCTGCATCTATGTGAATGGAAAAAACTAGATCCAGAGACTGTCCCAAGAACTTTCCAGCTTCTTCTACGATTTCATCACAATTTTCAGCATAAACACCAACATGGTCTCCAGTTTCGTAACTGAGAATAAGAGAGAACGAATAATAAGGGTAACAACCATTACACTCAAACAGGAATATCTGAAATGTCCAACAATACTGACTGGCTACTCCATGTGGAGCGTGAGCAGCAAAAGAGTAGTGTAACTTTCATATTTTGTTAGCTATGGGAGATAGCAAAACATCACGCATGGTAACTATCCGCATGGGCATGACACATTAGAACAAAAGTATCACAAAGTCACAATATTTTTTTTCTCAACAAAATTTTATCAAATGAAGACATAACATATCACATGCAAGGTAGACTCACACGGATAGGTCTATAGGACTATAGGCATACAACACCAATGAAATGAATATAGACAGAATACACTAACGGCAACTTGGCGTCTCGAATACACCACCACTAAAGTTCAGGGATGAATTCACAAAAAACATAGCAAACTTTTGCATCAATCTTTAAGGCTTCGTTTCGCAACAAAAATATAGACAACCACAGCTAGGAACGATATAGGCCTATAGGGGGTTTTACACTGAACTAGTCTGGGGGACACTTAAAAGAGTTTCAGAAAGACCAACAGGCCTTAGCTAACACATACATATTCATAGATACGAAGATGTACACCTCATCAGAACAGAATCACACCAGGGAAACAGGACATTTCAGACCAAAGATACAGAATAATCTGTATATAACACCAGAAGCAGAATCCCACAGTCCTAATGGACTCCAGACAAAAACTTATAATATCTGAGTAACATATTCTTGATCAGCATAGCATCATATCTAAGTGCGAGTTACTTTGAGCATAGATAAAGCAACAGACTCACAAATGACATAAACAGCTGTCAAATGGTAGCATCACCTCATTGGATTACATAAATATGAAATCAAGAAACTGTGTACACACGTAATATATCTATAACTCAGAGCAATATAAGGACGTATGATAACTGAAAAAGAAGGGGGGCTTTCTCCAAATATCAACTTTGGACAGTAATATCAAATAACATGAAATAGAAAACTTACGTGACTCCATTCCCTGCTATGTCAAACTCCAAGTGTATACAAGAACGGTCTGACTCTGGTTTATGAAGCTCTCGCTGCACAGCAATATTGGCCCTTCACATTCGTTTAAAGTAAAACAAAGAGACAAGTTAGCCCAGGTAGATACAGCAGAAACGTAAATAGAATGTGTCCACCCATTACATAGCCTACATTTCAGGTAGTTCACCCACCCTACAGAACTCTTGGATTTCATGAGACATCACTGCCCAGATTACTACTTTAACACAGAGTAAAGCTCAAATAACTAGACGAACATAAGCACTAAAAGCTTTTTACAGCTCAAAGCACAACTGAGGCTCAGTACCTGCAGGGGTGATGAATGTCATAAGCAGCATTTCCATTTGCCAAATTACTGTTCTTTTTCTCGAAG
>JBBYHQ010011013.1:0-10913 GCA_038382645.1 Spergularia azorica | reverse complement strand
GACCATGAGTACATTTTGCAAGTACAGTAAGAAAACTCTTAAAAGTGAGATTTATCATGGGCCGGGCCGGGTCAAAACTGACCCGTGACCTGGCCCGACCCATTTCGAAAATGCATGACCCGGCCCGGGCCCGTCCCATTCTAGAGTGACCCGGGCCTGCCCCGACCCGCCCCGTTGCCCAGGCCTACTTACGACTAACAATAACGATCTTGTAGTCGTCAGAAGACGATACATAGCCAAACCCGTATATGACATTGCATTTTGTATAATAATCAACTACAGGCCCGGGAACTTGGTAATTCTGACCCGTGCAAGGATTATAGATGTGAATGTTATCGCTACCATAAAGGTAGTGTGTAAAGGCAAACTAGCCCATTGCATGAACCTATCAAGCCTGCATTTTCACCGAAAATATTAGAGCCACATTCTTGGACTAATGGCTCTGTATCAGCACTAAAATTCGCGATTAAGTCGTAGTATTCATAGTTGAGCATGAACAATGTCTTGGAATAGATAACAAAGGCACAATGTGGCTGAACATTTGGGTTAGATGGCCAACAACTATGATGAAGTTGTGCGAATTGGGGAGTCGAAATGTAGGAATACCATTTCTTGCAAACTGACTTGAATCGAGCTAGAGATTTGATTGGCAATCGTATTAGGATTTCAAGAAAAATGAGCTCTTGTGGTAGGTTAAACATGTCAATGTGTATCGATCAAGATGAAAAAACAAGGATGATAAGGGCTTAATTCATGCTAAGTTGCTAACGATATAAAAATCAGTTTTTTTTTTTTTTTCCAGTAGTTTGCTATTGGAGATGCTCGTAATGCTCGTATATTTATGTATAGCAGCGTAATATTAAAAGTCTCAAACACATGATACAACCACAACTGATTTAAGGGCAACCAAATGCATGTGATTCAACTAACTTTACGTAAACACAACTCATGCAACCTACTACCTACCTACTCCGATCCCCGGAATTTCTCATAATATTTGGAATACGTAATTATCTACGTTTTCCTTTTCTTTTCTTTTTTTTCTTTTTTTTTGAATACGATAAGATAGTGTTTGGAAACTCAAATTTGAGAATTTGGAATCATTTCAAATCCATTATTTGAGAATTTGGAATTTAAATACTAATCCAATGTTTGGGAAAACTCAAATTTTGAAATTTAGAATTTGAAATCCAAATTCCTTATTTGGAAACACAGAAAATTTTGAATTCCAAATTTGTATTTTCAATTAAGTCTAATTTAATAATTAAATTTAACATTAAAATTCCTATTAAAAAAATTGAAAAATCAAAATAAAAAAACCCCTCCTTTTCTCTCTCCACCGTCCACCACCGTCCACCACCCAGCCACGTCGGGCTTTCACCTCCGCAGCCACCTACGTCACTTCCTACACCACCCTATTGACCGTCGTCGGCTCGCCGACTGAGCCCCACCCTCCGCGACAAGTTCTGTCCTAATTTTCTCTCTCTCTCTCTCTTCTTAGCCTCTTAATTTGGCTCTCGTTTCTCTCTCCTCGCGGCTGGGCGGTGGCTTTCATTTGATGGGGGGTGCGCGGGAGCGGGGGCAGCAGTTTCGAGGGGTGGCGGCGGCAACGAAGGCGGTGGGGAATAGAATGAGAAAGAAGAGTTCAAGAGAGAACTTGGCGTGGAGGATGGCGGTGGCGATGGAGGACTCAGTGGGTGGCGGGGATACGAGCGCCGCTATCTTGCGCCTCTTATGGTGTCGCCGGAAGGTTGTTTTGTGGTGGCCCGTGCATCCGTGGTGGCAGCTTGGGTGGGGAGAGAAAGGGAGGAGAGAGAAAATGAGTGGAAGAGATGATAGAAAGAGTGGGTTGGATTTCCAAATCCGGACTTTTTTGGTGTCATTTCATTTTGGCTTGGGCTCATTTGATACAAATTCTGGAGGATTTGGGCCAAATTCGGATTTCTAAATTCTTGGATTTCCAAACATGTGAATTGGGCCAAATCTGGATTTGAGAATCAAATCCAGGTTCCCAAATACTGTCTAAAATGAATTCCAATTGCAATGTGTTTTCTCTTACATTATACTATGTAAAATACAGAGGGACTTATAAACAACAGCGACTCCGTGGCCCAATGGATAAGGCGCTGGTCTACGAAACCAGAGATTCTGGGTTCGATCCCCAGCGGAGTCGTTTTTAGATTACCTTTTTTGCTTCATTTTAAAAGTCTGATGGAAAACCGTAGTCGGCTTGTGCAGGCCACGGCCCACGGCGTACGCGTTTGCTTGTGTCGAGCACCCTCCGGGTCACGGCCCACTAATGTTTATTATTTACATTAGAAATATAATATTTAAGTGTGGTCTCTACCGCTAAATATGAGTCAAAATTTAGATCAGTTTTTTAATCTTTTAAACATCTACAAATAAGATGGAGTATCTTCAATTCTATAAGTTTCTCCCCATATACGGTTAAAGTATAACAATTCCTATATGACGTTATTTGTTCTCATTGTGGATTTGTCACGAGTAACCTTACATCATTTATGCATTTACATTTTTCACCACATTACATGTTACTCCTTACAATACTTGTACCAACTTTCTATATGAAAGACTGAAATAGTTCACGAATAGGCCGAAATAGTATTTGTTCTAACAAGTTATATCTAGACCGACCCACTATTATCTTCATGTTATTTCATCTATTCCAAACACTAATAAAAGAATCTTGGTTTACAAGATATAAACTTGGCGAACATAATCCTCCCTCTGTTTTTTGTTTACTTTTCGTTTGAATATGTGAGTAAATAAATAAAAAAACGACATATTCAAACGAAACGTAAAGAACAAAAAAAACGGAGGAAGTACTCATAATAGTGACACGAATGAGGATCAAGGTTGTGTTAGTGGTTAGGAATTCAACCTGCCTAGGGGTTGTCCCAGGTCCAAATTCTCATACCCTCACGGCCCCACACCCGTAACATTAGCTGCTCCTTTGTAAATATAAAAAAAAATAGTGACATGAATCGGGTTTGACTTGTATGACTACTATGGTAAAAACGAAAATGTAATTTCTTGCATCAAAGTCACCTTTTACTTGGTCACCTATCCTAAAAAAGTTGGGACAATCTCATTGTCCTTAAAACTATCCACGTTGTAACACAACGAGTGGCTCCTCTAAATTCTCTTTCTTTGAAAAGATAATTTCCCAACAAACCAAAAAAAATCCAAAACCAATAAAAACAATCTAAATTTTGAGCCAAATGATTCTTCTTCAATGGCAACAATCCCACCTTCTTCACGCTTCTCCCCTACAAATTGCTTTCACCCACTTTCTCACTCCTCAAAATCAAGAACTTCCCACCACTTTCTCTCTCCTCCTCCATGGCTAAACCCCAAGTTCCTCCTTCCTCTGCATTCCTCCTCTGCTTGCCCACCCCCTGTTTTAGATGAAGAACCCTCGTCTCCTCTGCCGGTTATTGAATTCGATTACGATACGAGTCCCGGGTACGATACCCGGGACTCGGATAAGGAGGAGGATGTAAATGTTGTGTTGTTAGGCTTGCTGAGGAAGTCAAGTACTCAGGAGCTGGGAGTTGAGTATTACGAGAAGGCGAAAGCGAGGCCGGAATTTCGACCAAAGGAGACGACTTTGCAATCATTGTTGAGGTATTTGGTGAAATTAAAGAAATGGGATTTGATTTGTATGGTATGTAGAGATATGATGGTGTATAAAGTTTTGCCTGATGGTGGGTTTTGTGCTAGGATTGTTAGTACTTGTATTAAAGCTAGGAAGTTTAAAGTTGCTGATTGTTTGCTAGAGAGTCTTGAGATTGATAAGAGTGTTGCTAGTGTTGCTTACGTTTCCGCGTTTAGAAGTTATAATAAGTTGCATATGTATGGGAGTTCGATTGAGTTGTATGAGAGGGTGATGTCGAATGAGGTTGAGTTGGATCCTGGTGGGTTGGTTTATGTGATGGAAGCGCATTTGAAATCGCGGAATTTTGATAAAGTTGTTGGATTGTTTAGAGAATTGGATAGTAGTGATAAGTTGGATGAGTTGGAGAATGATGTTAAAGTGTATGGGGTTTTGATTGAGGCATTAGGGAAGTCGGGGCAAGGGTTTCGAGCTCTTGAGCAGTATGAGAGGATGCGCGAAAAAGGCATTCCTCCTAGTGCGTCAATGTATGTGTCTTTGATTGGTTCGTTAGCTGATATGAGGGAGGTGAATGTTGTCGAATTGTTGGTTGAAGAAGCCGAGTCTAAGCAAATGATTAAGGATCCGGCATTGTTCCTCAAGTTAGTGATCATGTATGTTGAGGAAGGGTTGATGGAAAGGACTTTAGATGTTGTAAAGATTATGAAAGGCGCTAACTTGAAGGTCTCTGATTGTATATTTTGCGCGATTGTTAATGGGTATGCCAAGAAGAGAGGGTTGAAAGCAGCAGCTAACGTGTACCAGGATCTAATAGGTGAAGGGTGTGAGCCAGGGCAGGTGACCTATGCGTCCATAATCAATGTGTTTGTTCGCCTTGCGCTGTTTCATAAGGCTCATAAGGCCTTTGACGAAATGCAGGAGAGGGGGTTTGATAGGTGTGTGGTAGCTTACTCTACTATGATCGTAATGTATGGTAAGACGGGGCAATTGAGGGAGGCGATGAAGCTCCTAGCCAAGATGAAGGAGCGAGGGTGTGAGCCTAATGTTTGGGTTTACAACGCTCTTATTGACTTGCACGGAAGGGCAAAGGATGTGAGGCAAGTAGATAAGATATGGAAGGAGATGAAGAGAAGAAAGGTGAAACCTGATCGAGTTAGCTACACTAGCGTCATTGGAGCCTACTCTAAGGCAAGGGAGTATGAAGCTTGTCCCGTGTTTTATGAGGAGTATAGGAAGAATGGAGGAAAAATCGATCTAGCCATGGCTGGGATTATGGTTAGTGTGTTCTCAAAGATCAACAGAGTTGATGAATTGGTGAAGCTCCTCCAAGATTTGAAGGTCGAGGGGACTAAACTAGATGCAAGACTGTATAGATCCGCGCTGAACGCTATGAGAGATGCAGGGTTACAATTGCAAACAAGATGGTTGCAAGAGACGTTTGGAACAACTTTGAGTGAAGCTTTGGTTGATGACGATGTGAGACCCAGAAAGAAATATGATTTATTGTAAGTGTTGAGTAAGAAACACAGGCAAAACTATGTAAAGTGCCCAACAGATATATTGCTCATGTACAGATTAATTTGATTGTACGATACTACAATCTTAATGATCAATGAATCTTTTTACTGAAGTTACTAACGACTCTGCTCAGTAATCACATGTCCATTTCAATACTACAATCTTAAACAAACCTGAAGGGAACAACAGATTTACCAAGAAGTATGCTATCTAATGAAAAGGCACGTTTCAATGTTTGTAACTGATAACAAATTAATTGAATGTATAGCAATGTAAAATTGGGGCCATTTGCCAAAACGACCATTTAGATAAAACTATTTACCAAAATGACTACTCTAAAACTATTTACCAAAATGACAATTTTCATTCTAATATCATTTATAGGAGTGATTCTACAATGGCTACCAAGACTCGATAGCCATTGTAAATGCAGTAAATCACACCGTTCATTCTTAGAAATAAATCACAGCCTTCCAAACTTTGACTAGAAAAAAAAAATAAAAAAAAATAAAACATCCCAACTCCCCCACCCCTTCTCTCTCCGCTCACCCTTTCCCCTCCTCCCCCACCTGCCATCACCGCCCTAGCACCATCAGCGGCCCACACTCATAGCAACCAGTACACCGAAGACCACCACCAGTAGTCGCCTTACCCTCCCATATCACCTTTTCTCTCCATTCAGATCTCCCTTTTCCCAACCTTTGCCTCACTTATTCCCGCCGCCCCACCCAACGAAACCACATCTTTCTTGTCCATGCATCTACCACCTAGTTGTCTAAAATATCGCCGCCCCCTCACAATCGTCGCCGCCTAGAATGTGGAGTAAAGAAGGAGAAAATGAGGTCAGAGGGGAGAGTGTCGGCGCCTCAATAGGTGGGGACGTGGTTGCCGGCGACGTGCGATTATAAGGGTGGTCTAAGGAGACGGTTAGGTGGAGTTCCGGTTGGTGTCAGCGGTGGTTTGGGGGGTGGGTGTGGGGGTGGGAGGTTGAGGAGGAGAGAGAAAAATAATTTAATTATACATGTGGTCAAACTATTCAATAGTTAGGATTTCCTTATATAAATCAAGGGCTATTATTGTTTTTATTTACAATGGCTACCAAACTTTGGTAGCTATTGTAGAATTAATCCATTTTTAGAGTGCATTTTCTCTTTATAAAACAAGAAACAAAAATACATAAATAAATTAATTGACATCCAACAATATTCTAACCCAAACCCCTTACTCTTTCCTTCGTCCTCAACCCCGGCCCGAGACTGCCCCGCCAGCAGCCACCGCCACCGGACGGACATACCCGCCGCCACTACCGCAACCACCCATTAATTCTCTTCCTCCTTTAGTTTGTCGTCTGTCTGTTCTCCCTCCCTCACCCATTTCATGAACTTTCTACTCCTCTTATCCCCCCACACGTACGGCCACACATCTACCTTCGGTCATTTGGGGGAGGTGGGAGCGGTGGTATTGGGGTAAAGGGAGGAGAGAGGATGGGAGAAAGATAAGAGTAGAGAAGAGGGGGTCGGAAAGTGACGTCCGGCCGGAGGTACGTGGTGATGTAGGTAATGTGGGTGAGGTGTTGTGGTGGTTTGGTGGGTGAGTGGCCGTGTGGGAGTTATTGAGGAGGGAAGGAGAGCCGAGGAGAAAAAATTGGGGTTTAATTACTCCTTAACTTTGTGTTTTTAATATGAGTTATTAATTTTTTGTTTTTTTAATTATGGGTTATTAATTGAAGCATAGTAAATGATAAATATTTGTCTCATTTAAAAAAAAAATGATAAATATTTGTCGTTTTGGTAAATAGTTTAAGGGCATAGTCATTTTGGTAAATAGTTTTATCTGAATGGTCATTTTGGTAAATGGCCCGTAAAATTGATTTACAAAGTCTCATAAAAGACGGTCTCTCAATAATTTATTGAGAGACCATTATCCTGTATTACAAAGTGAATTTTTTTTACCTTACTTGTAACCTTGATAATACTTTTAGTGATCGTTTAATTTACGATTATAAATCACATTATCTATGATTTTGGACGATCCCATGATATAAAATTAGCTAAATATATAAAATAACCCCTTTGCAAATATTAAATTAAGTGTCAAGGTTCTTAAATAGAACGATTACCAAAAATAGTATAATGGTCACTAATTATATAAATGGGGTCACGATGTAAATAACATTGTTGGTTTCCCACGAGACCTCCTGATATCTTGCATATCAACCCAGCTAGGTAGTACACATAATTTACATTTGCATACATTTTATAACAAATAAATAGTTCATCTCAATTCCAATTTTAATTAGATCTATGGAATCTTTCATAGTTTCATTATATGCATGATGATGATGCGGCATCTCTGTAGCATGAAATATAAAACTACATGCATTCAACAATTTTTCGCAACTCCTCGTGAAAGCTTGTATAATCGGCATCTTTAGAGTGAGTTTCATCACAACGTTGCCTACAGAGTACAAACTTTGGAATCCTCCGTAGTCAGGAACTGTTAGCCTATTCAACAATCGCAAAACAATTTAAAAACTTATCTAAGTTTGATAAGTTTTGTAACTTCATACAATGCAAACAAGGAGACATCTTTCACCTAGCAAGCCACTTGAAATATCAGTGTCAATACTTTATTCAAGCTTTTAAGGCCGGCTTGAGACCAGACAAGAAACATAGGGGTCTAAAAATGCACATAGCTTAACTCAACAATAGAGATGATGCTTGCTCATTACTATCAGACTACCACTATATTCGGCAAATAAAGTCTTACGGGGTAAACGTTCATATCGTATGTCTCACACACATTTGAAATGGTGAAACAAGATTGAATTGCTAAATCACAGGACAATAGCATTGATAAGATTGTCTAGATTACGAACGGCAGAAAACGAGGTTACTTATTACAAATCCAAATCTTTAAATGCTTAGACCAGACATCGCTACTGAGCTGAGATGCTCGGCATATAGATGCTCGGCAGAGTTGGATCTAAACCAGACTATCAGGCGTTTTCACAAATGTGTCTATTTTAATTAATTTCAGTGGTTTTGTTCATTTCATCAGTCTGGCCGGCCTCTTGTTGGATGTAGACCATTATTGTTGAGCCACAACAACGTTGGATTGTTGTTTTAGGTCTCGAAAGGAGCACTCATGTAGGTGAAAAAAGTCTATCCTCGTGATCACAAATCCAATGAATTAGCCTATTTTAACTAAAATATAGTAGTCATCTTTTTCAAACATAAATTTATCATGGTTGAAACCATTTACCGCTACGCTACGTAACAATAATTCTTCATTTAGAAGATGTGTGTAAGGAAAAGAAAAAAGAAAGCTAAGTTACATAATAAAATGTCGTATTAGAAAATTTGATGTCATAATATTATGGTTTTAGATAAACCCATTAATTACTTAACATCTTCACGCAAATCATCGGCTTGAGGGTAATCAACTTTCTCACACAGTTCACAAGACTATGCTCCATGCTTAAGCAGAGGAGCTTGCCATTTACTCCCAATGCACCAAGGAAGTTCTTGGGTACTAGGAGAGGGCCAAGCCGGCCAACTAATGAGTTGAACAGCTCTTTGTTGTTTGCGTTCGAAAACGGCATGGGAAGAGGACAACCGGTCTTAATCCAGTAATGTAAACAGACAATTATTACTTCCAAGTCTGTTTTCGAGGTGAATTCCATTTCCTTAACCCACTTGGGCAAACGACCCTCCCAATCACTGGCATCCTTGCCGTTTGGAAGGATGAACCCAAACCAAACAAGAAAATCCTTGTCAGGAAGGTCAGAAGAGACGGTTAACATCCGAATGTCCACACCACCATCATCACGCCTTTTCACTAGAGTTTCTATTTCGCAACCCTCTATCCATTCCTGCAAGCGAATACCGCGTAGCCTTTTTACTTGACTATCCCACACTGGCTTTTTTTAGAAGGGGTACGCTTCAAATCCATTTGAAGAAAAAAAAACACTCCAAGAAAAAAAAAATTAGATTCAGGACCAATGATGCTTTCATCGCCATTAATGTGAACACAATTTTTTTTTGGGAAATTCCAGTCTGTAGCCCTGTGTTTTCTCAAATTCCAAGATATACCCAAACTTACAACCTCGTTCCAGATTATACCCTTGTACTTTCTCAAATAGCATGAACGTGACTTTATTTATCCAATATTACAATTTTCACTTAACCACCGTTAGCTTTTGTTGACGTGGCTTCACTACTACATCTTTCGCTTCTTATTCTTCCGCAACACTACTTCATCTTTCGCTTCTTATTCTTCCGCAACACTACTTCATCCTCCCATTTATTGACACCACAAACCCACAACAATCTTGCTTAATTATTTTTTAAATTCATCATCTTCATTCTATTGAGATCCCAAATCAATTATTTTTCTTCAATGTAAAAACACAACTCGTTCTGGGTTTTGTGAATTTGCTCTTATTACGAATGGGGTTCCATGAGAGTGAACCGTGAAGGATTTGAAGACACCGTCGTAATAGAGCAGAGCAAGTCGAGGACGATGTCTGTAGGACGGTCATCCAACGGTGAATTGATCGGCAAATCCTCAAAGAACAATTGATCAAAAACCTAGAAATTTTGGGGAAATTGGATTTAATTACGTTTCATTTTCACTTTCTCTCGTCTCTCTCCAAAATTCGTGGGTTGGATTTAAGTAGGAAATAAGTCGTGATTACTCAGCTTTTTTGAGTTAATTCTTTGAGGGTTAGAGCCTTAGAAGAGGTGGTGGTGGCACTAGACGGTGGTGGAGGAGGAGAGAGTATATAGGATAGAGAAAATAAGGAGGTCAGACTCATAGACGCTTCACAAAAGAAGAGAAAGAGAAGAAAAGAAGGGGTTAACGGAAAGACTAACAAAAGTTAACGGTAGTTAGGTGGAAACTGTAATATTGGGTAGATAAGGTCACGTTCATGCTATTTGAGAAAGTACAGGGGTATAATCTGGAATTAGGTTGTAAGTTTGGGTATATCTTGGAATTTGAGAAAACATAGGGGTACAGGCTGGAATTTTCCAATTTTTTTCTTGAAGTTTTTTTCTCGTAGTAATAGGAGCAGTGAGATTGAGATGTTAAAAATGTAATTTTTTGAGTTTTTATTTTAACTTAGATAATATTTTTGATAATATTAATTCTGTAGATGATATTTGAGAGATATTGAATATCTCGCGATAAATTAAGAAGAGGTTCGATTTCACTAATTGTGAAACTTGTAGGGGTCAATTGCTCTTTTAAATATTTGTGGAGCTACATTTCACGTAGAGGCAAACGTATGGTGGTCATAAACCACTTTCGCCTATATATATACACTAGTATTAAGCTCGTGCGTTGCACGGTTCAAACGTTATATCTCACTTAATAACTTACATTTTTGAACCACGTGCGTTGCACGCTTTAAATATTATATGTTACGACTTACGTAATAACTATTTTCTTATCTTTTAAATAAAAGTTGTAGTATTATCTTTATTTTTATTGCCTCTCGTAGCCACTCCGGCTACCACTGGTATGCGTCATTGGGTGGGTATGGGGCGGAAATCAAGGCGAGATGGTATATGGTGTAGACTAACAAAAAAAACAAAAGGTCATATTAGGTGTGGTTTGACAAAAGGATTATATTATGTGTGGTATGACGAAATTTAACTAATCAAATGTTTGTTAGACTATGTTTGGTATGCACAATAAGCTAGCTTATTTGGCCAAAGTAGCTTATTTGACTAGTTTTTTAAGCTCTTTGACC
>JBBYHQ010010982.1:0-10917 GCA_038382645.1 Spergularia azorica | reverse complement strand
GTTACTTCCTAATATATTGCGCCTATATATATTACTTCCTAAATTATCTCCAAAAATAAAATGATTTGATATGATTCTAAATCCTTTATATAAATAAAAGTATTAAAAAAATCAGTTGCCCTAGTGGTTGAAGTGTTAAAATTGTAACTCTAAGGTTACAGGTTCAAACCTTCGCAAGCTCATTTTTTATGTTATCAAACACATACAATAATGAGGTGGCGATGACATCAGCAGTCATATCATTAAATGAGTGATAATGACATCGATGACATCATTGCTGACGTGGATAGCCTAACTAATGGCTAATGGTTAAATTAATATTACCACACGGAATAGTAAGAAAGTGAAGGGAGAACTTTATAATCAATTTTAAGTAATTTAACTAACTTAAACACTTATATTCCCTCCAATTTTGATGATGACGTTGCATTATAAATGTCCCGTATTGCCCCTTATTTAAAGTATGAAAATAATATAGATTTTAGTTGTGACTTTATAAATGTAAATAAATATATATCAGAGCCTATTATATAGTCATCCTTTCAAGTATTATTTAGTCTAATTGTTTATATCCAATGTGACATTATGCGAGAAATCCAAAAACTTGACTTGCATTGGTAGAACATGAGTTAACTCAATTTTATCAGTTGTTACACCATGGTCCCAGTACCACAGCCACCATGGTGGTTCGGGACACATGGCATATTCCTAATGGTCCGAATTGAAAAGTTAATCAAACAATTTTTTTCTCTCACCTCCCTCTCTCAATCTGACCTACATCCCCGTACCTCACTGACCATTGCCGGTCAACCACCATGACCACCACAACCACCCCAACATTCCCGTCGCGAGCGCCACCTCTCCCCGGCCATCGTAATACTAATATCCCTGAACATTAATTGTAATATCCATAAACCCCAACCCAGATTCCCTCTCCTCCTTTCCCAAACTACACACATCTCCGTCCCCGCCCAGCCACCACTGCCGGCGAAACCCCACAACCATCCAGGCTCAACCATCGCCGGCGCACATGTTTATAGACCCCATCCTCGATTTCTCTCTTCCCTCCTCCAATTTCATAAAAAAAAACGAAATTGAAAATAAAACAAAACAAAATCATGGATTCCACCATCAAAATACACAGAATTTTATAAGCAAATTCATGGATCTTCCACTACAATCCATGGATCTTACAATAATCATTCATGGATCAAAATTTCTCAATCAAGATCCATATGATTCTCAATGAAGATCCATGATCACCAATAGTAAGATCCATACCTTTACAATAGGTGCGGCGGTGGAAAGGAGGGGCTCGCCGGTGGCTGGTGGTGGCGCGTCTGGCAGGGTGTGGCCGTGTGAGCAGAGGGGAGGAGAGAGAGCGCATAGAGGAGAGAAAGTCAGAAAGACAATGAAAACCAGAGGAAAACACGGGGAGAAAAGATGGGTGAATGATATTTTTTTTTTCGTTAAGAAATTACCATAGTGCCCCTCGGACCACAATGCTATTGTGGTCCCGGGACCATGGTATAATTTGCCCAATTTTATTCATGAACCCCTATTCATGAACCAATGGTACATGACTGAATAATGTTCAACCTGAACTTGATTTCGATTCTTATCAGAGAATGAAACTTTTGAAAAATATGAAATAATAGTAGTTAAAAGAGAGAGAGAGAGCAAATTGTATAGACAAATTCGGGATAAGAACTTCATTGTATGTCTAACAACCAAAAAACATTGAACAAAATTCGACATGATTAGATCAATTAAATTTTATTGACCAGGCCGAATGAGGATCTAAAGAAAAAACTAACATCACAAAAAATTACCCTATAATAACCAGCCCAATAGCAACCCGAACCGAAACCGACTTGATTCGACATGCCATGAACTTAATAATATGACCTAACCCGCTCTGACCACACCTAGAAAATTAAAGGGAAAACTACAATCATATAAACAAACGAAACATTTGAAAATTAGGAACAATAGTAGTCAAGAGAATCCAAAGAGAAAAGGAGAAGATGAATTCTGGTCAAACTATTATCTCTATTCATTTATTAATTTTTTTTCTCTACAAAATCATTACTCTTTGTATAAGATATACTTTTTTTCACTACACTCTAACATAGACGTAAAAATTATACTGCTTGAATTTCATTAATTTATTTATAACGTGCTTGATTTTCTACATATAAGCATTGCTTAATGTAGTTGACCTTTTTGAGATATAATTCTTTCAACTCTAAATTACCATACGAAAGCGTCGAATCGTAAAATTTCAATAACATATAACTTGTAAAAGGAGAACTTTATGTAGTCATTGTATATAAAATTAAGTCACATTTGTTGGCATCAAAGGTGCCACGATCCGTGAAATCCAATAACTCGACGTGGTAGAATCTGACTCAACCAAACCCTATTCGTGAACTGTTTCTACATCTAATATTATATTATATAAGTCGAGTACAATCCTTCATTGATGGACACTTGGCACAATCCTATTGGATGGAATTAAAAAAATAGTATTGATTATTAGGATATGGAAATACATATGAAATATTAAAATAATAATAAGGAAAATTAATAAAAAATTAAAAATTCTAGTTAGTTGAATATTTAAATAATTTTAACTTAAATAGAAAAAAGTAAAGTTTTAAAATCTATTAAGTGTAGAAGATATTAAATGGTTGAAATCTATTAAATGATTTCCAATCTATACAAAATATATGATTCTCTTCCAATTTGTTAATCATGATCATAATATTTGTGAGACATTTTCATTTTGCAACACATCTCTTACAAAAAAAAAAAAGTGCAAATCATAGAGAATTGAAGAAAAGTATAAGCCTTAAGGTGAATTATTATTAGTTTAACAAGTGATTGTAAAGATTTCCGTTCACTAATTTTGCCAATATGACTCTTTCGTACAAGTGTCGAATGAGTTTTATTTCAAAAAAATTTAACTAGATTAAGCAATGTGTTTACAATATACAACTCAATAGTACTGAAAGAAAATTTTCTATACAAAGAGTTAGTAATTGGTTCATGAATAGGGTTGGACATGGTGTTGTTATGTAGCATAGGTTCATGAATCTGTGTGTACATTTTTTTTTTTTTTTTTTGGTTTCTTGAGTACCATTGTTTCATATTATTATCAGAATTAGGTTTGGGCTGGACATTATTGTGTTATGTAGAAAGACAATGCTAGAGGTCTACATTGTAGACACAAAAAAATGTCTACAATCAGCAATAATTTTACTACACTATCAAAATTTTACTACTCACACAATTAATTTTACTACCTGGATTTTTCATTACAATTAATTTTACTACTCCGATCTCAATTTTACTACTAGTAACTCAATTTTACATTGTAGACAAATTAATTGTGTCTACACTATAGACCTCTAGCAATTTGCTAGGTAGAAACACAATAATTAGGTTTGACTTCTAGGCATAATTTATTATATTGTACGTGTGGTGTTCTAGTCCTGTCATTTTTGTATACGTATTACGTGAATTATATATGTACTATAGCAAGAGTCGAGCACAAGTTATGAGATGTGTCGTTATCACATTTGGAGGGATGATTGAGTTCGATACAATACAGTACACACGCGTAAAAAAAGCATTATGATGTTTTATTATGATGTTCTTCTTTCTCTGTTTCAGATCGAAAGTCTCCATAAACCAATCATGATATTTATCAGTTATCAAGAATTTTCCAATGATAAAGCCCACTATACACCCACTTACACAGCCAAATGATCTGACGATCCAGTCTATCAACATCAAGTCGTCTTCTGTCTCATCAACATTGCTTCCTGGTGGTACAGGTGGTCGACGAGAGCCCTGATTCGTACATTGTTTCGACAATGGTGCTCCACACAATCCTAAATTCCCATCGAAAGAGCTGTTGTCGAAAGTGCTGAACTGTTCTCCTGATGGTATTGATCCGACAAGATAGTTGTCAGAGACATTGAAGACTTCTAGAGTTGTTAGCCTTGAGAACTCCTTTGGAATTTCTCCTGTGAGCTTGTTTCGAGAAATATCCAATGACTCGATGTCGATCATGTTGGCCAGAGATGTTGGGATACGACCACTCAGATAGTTGTTTGACAAGTTAAGTGCTTGAAGGCACCTCAAACTCCCTACTATATCCGGAATTTCACTACTGAACTTGTTGCTCGAGAAATCGAGTACACGAAACACAGTCAGTACCTTTGAGTAGAATGTTTCACTGCCTTTGACTGTTATGGTGATGCCATAATCATACCTTTCATCTATAGTGACTATGGAGTGATCAACAACATTCAGTGTAAACACAGAGTTGGATGAATTTATCTGATTTTCACTGGTAATTCTCATAGCAGGCCAATTTTTGAGATACCTATACGGTAAGGTACCCTCATAAAAGTTGTATGACAGGTCAATTACGCGAAGTCTTTGAAAGACAAGACCTTCTTCTGGCTCGACTACCTGACCACGAAAATTGTTGTGTCTTAAAACCAAGACTTGCAGCTCTGGGAGGCTCCCTAGCCATGACGGGAAAGTATCACTGATTCGATTTTTATCAATGTCCAGTACCTCAAGCATAGTACAATTGGGTAGGGATTTTGGTAGCTTACCCTTCAGTCTATTATGGCTCAAATTTATCATTCTCAACTTGCAAGACCCTGTGAATTTGTCAGGGATGGTGCCTAACAAATTGTTTTCGCGTAAATTCAACACTTGTAAAGAGCTACCAAGCTGATGGCTAATGCAATCAGGGACTCTACCGGTGATGTTGTTCTTGGACACGTCAAGGTAGATTAGAGAAGTTGCATTGCAGATTTCGCTGGGCATAACTCCTGAGAATCGATTGTTCGAGACTTGATAAATCTGTAGGAAAATTGGTGGAGCAGGAAGTTGACCCTGAATCTTGTTACCGCTAATATCCAACACCTCCAAGATGTTCCATGTGTTGAAAGTTGCGTTTGACTCAATGACCGTCAGTAAGTTATCTGAAAGGTTTAGTGATAAAAGGATGTTTCTAGTAATGTTCACAAACCACTGTGGTATCTCACCTGCAATGTTATTTCCAGCAAGGCACAAGTCTTGTAGCTCATCCTGATGTCGAAGAAACTGCGGGAACTCTGTCAAGTCACATGATTCAATGTCCAAACTTAAAATTTTTGGATGAGAGGATGAATTAAAGCTCAAATAATCAGATGGAAACGCCAGGCTAATGCCTGACAAGCCCAGAAAGACAAGATTTGGAAGCTTGAAGAACACGTCAAAGTTCCCAATCGAGTTGTTGAAAGATAAGGCTAGATCTTCAAGATTATGTAGCTGAGGCAGCCACTCTGGTATTGGACCTTCCAATTGATTACCATCTAGGTCCAATGAGGTTAATTGGGTTAAATTCGCCAACCAATGTGGTAACGAGCCTGTTAGTTGGGAGCAACTTAGGTCCAACCATTGAAGTTCTGTGAGATTGACTAGAGAATGTGGTATGTGACCACCTAAATACATGTTGTTCAAGGACAGCTGTTCGAGTTTGTTGAGCTCGAGCAACAAGGAATCTAAGTCTATGGGGCTAATACTAAGGTAAGACAAACCCAAGGCTATGAGTTGTGTGAGGTTTCTAAAGGAGGAAGGGACGTCACCACTGAAACTGGTTTGTCTGAGGTCAAGAACTCTGAGCTTTGTCAAGTTACCTAGTGACAACGGAAGTGTGCCAGAGAAGCGGCTTCCAGAGAGATCTAAAGTTGACAAGGATGCAAGGTTTCCGATTGAAGGTGGGAGACTTCCTGAGAACATTGTTGATTGTAGCTCTATGTCTGTAAGACGACTCCCTGATCGAAACTTGTTCGATATTTGGTAGCATGAAGATACTTGTTGGAAATTTACCATGTAGATTGCAGTTTTGGAGGGAGAGATATTTCAAGATGTCAGGTTACTTAATATAGTAGGGATAGTAGAGGATATAAGAACATTGTCGAGAGCAAGTCCACTCAAATGAGTCAAGTTTCGAACCAACTTCTCTACACTCAAATGCCCGAACTCTAAGTTGATTTCCGGGTTTGCACCCGAGGAGTCCCCATTGTATGAGAGATCGAGAGTATACAGGCGTGACAAATGCGCGAGCTCTATTGGGACCTGACCACTAAAGAACGAGTCATAAAGGCCAAGGCTTGTAAGCCTGTAAAGGCGGCCAATAGTCGAGGGGATTTGAGACAAGTTGAAGTTGTTGTAGTCAAGGCTAAGTGTTTCCAGGTGAACAAGATCGAAGAGGGTGTTGTTAGGAGGAAATGTCCCGTAAAGACAGCTTTGACTAAGGTTGATTCCGATCACATGACCCGTTTCCTTATCACAATCGACACCATCCCAATTACAACAATCAACACTAGTGCTCGGCTTTGTTGCATTTTTATGATCGACCTCCTCCTGCTGCCATGATCTCACTCTCGGATATGGCGAAGGGGCCCTTATCTATCTGCTACAATCGATGTTGAAGCTCTGTTTAAATTGAAGCAATGCTCGCTTCTCGTCATCGTTACATAGAATTGATGAATGTGGCTGTTTTAAGCAAGCGAAGAAGATTAGCAAGAACATAAGCAAGCAAGTTGAACACCAAAATTCCATGATGTATGGAACTCCGGTGAATTTGTGGTAATTTTTTATGGTTATATTATTAACAAGTTTATAAAATCATGGTAATTAAACTCTTTTCATGGCTATATATATATGGACTAACTAAATAAAGCCAGTCAACCTTGAGACAACATACTGTACGTCTGTACATACCAAGAAAGTTCAAGGTGAAACTTGAACGACTTAATAACTTCGCTAGTCAAGCACATGATAGACGGGACCTAGATGGACTTGAAAACAACACCCTGTACTTCATAAACCAGTATGTGGATAACACAGCACAGAGAGGTCGTTCCACGATGACTTGTAATTAAAGTTGTGTGTCGAGACTCGAGAACTGTATCGATTGACAAGTTCTTCGCAGTATAAGAAAGGCCACTTTATTTTGTTTCATCTACTTTAACGAGTGTTACTCTGCTCGTGACTTATGACTTGTGAGTGTTGTGACTGAGACAGGGCAAAAATTTCCATTCTACAACTTGACGAAGACAATAATGTCAATTAAATTTTCTTTCGTCCAATTTCAGGCCAAAGTATGAGATTCCTCTGCTCAACGGGGCAAATTCTGAGAAGCAACCTATCGTTCCAATTATTTGACTGATCTTCCGAAAAAGTGTCACTTCCATACCCTTCAAACCAATTCACAGTTCTGGAATATTTCTGCTTCTCTTCTAGAGGAAGCTGAAAAAATTCCTTACCAACAAAATGAATTCGATAGAGCAACGAGACCATAATTTACCAGCTGCACTATCAACATTCTATGTTGTTACTCAATTATTAAGGAGGCATGCAAACAAATCGTCGAACTAAAATAGCTAGTCTTGTGTGGGACGATTTATGCGACTATATATTTTCTATCGAGTTGAACTACACAAAAGGTAAAGTCCTACGGTAGTGTCGTGTCGCAACTTAAAGAATCTCACGAAATGTAGAAACTAGTTAACCAAGTCAAAGTTGCCCAAATAAACAAAAACAAAAAAAACGAAAATAAGAAAAAAGGAGTACGAAGGAATCGGACCTGTAAGCAACCCCAAGTGGAAAGGGCTGACTTAAACTTGCGAAGTTCGTTAGCTGCTTTTTGTGGTGAAGAAGAAGCAGAGGTAAGCAGAGAGTAATCTATAACAAGATCAGTATCGTCCATGTACGGAACAGCCTTATCACCACCGTCTGATTCCGGAGCACCATACTTGTTTTCGTACGTTGCAACACCAGATTGAGATTGATCTCCCATTTTTATTGTTAATCAACGATGATGTACGTTAAACACAAGGTTTAATTATAATTAGAATATCATGTGATATGTTTTACGGATAATAAGATATGAAATGCAAATTATTAATTATACTAGAATGAAAGCCCGTGCAACTCTCTTAATAATGATGTCAATTACTTGCATATTATTTAACCCGTGTAGATAATTAAGTTCATTATAAACCTCATTTTACAAAATTGTGAACTTATACTCTCATACTGTGCCCTTAAAATTAGATACACCCTCCGTCTCAGCTTAAACGTCTCATCCCCAAAATACCCTTGTGTTGAGAATGGTGTACACACTAATCGGTTTGTCAAAGTTTCAAACAACTTATATAGCGAATTAGATAAGAGTTTTCTCTAACTTGTCATACATTTTTTTTGGAACTTTGATTAACTGAGTAGTGTGTACACCCTTCCTAATATGAGATAGTTTTTTACATGAGGCGTTTGAGATAGGACGGAGGAAGTATGTGATTATGAAATTGTATATAACTTTTGGAGATATCTTAAAATATATAATTTATTTTCAAATATCAAATAATGAGTATAATATTTTTTATAGAGTGACCCAAGTGCATGTCATATGGCTTATTTATGTGAAATATATTTTTGAGTGCAAATAAATATAGGGATCCGCTATGAGTAATTAGCATAATTTAACAAAAGTATAAACCTTAATTCGGTTCATTTTATTCTTCTGTTACGTACGAAGTAATATATTCTCTAATAAATGTTCTATTGTTAATATTGTAATCTAGGTAATTCAGGATTGTTATTATTCTCTTGTTTGTAATCGAATATAGGCTTAGAATCCCTAGTATCATATGTTGTTGTCTTAGACTCTTAGTGGTCTCATTGTCCCACCATGTATTAATACTCAGCATTTTGAATCAATAAAATTAAACTTTTCATCATTCTCATTCTCTCCTACTCAATATGTTATCAAAACATATATCATATGTTTGACCTAACCCTTGAAAAGCTTCAAACTCAAAAACCCTCGGCCACCCTCCTCAACCCTCAGTCATCCTCTCATCCGCCCTACTCTCACCCTCTACAACTAGAAGAGGCCATTGGGCACTAGGAGCCCGGGCCCGCACTGGCCTCGGCCCTGGTCAAGGCACGGCCCTGGTCAAGGCACGGCCCAACACTAGTCCCGCATTGCCTAGCCCGGGTTAGGTAGTGCTAGTGCTAGTGCTTGATTTTTTCAGCACTACCCCTGGTCAAAGCCGGCCTTAGCGCTGGTCAAACCCGATCAAATAATGATACAATTATGTTAATTAAGAGCAAGTCCCTTTCCTTTTCACCCGAGGGAGGGTCTGGGCACTGGCTCGCCCTGGCATTGGCCCGGTCAAGCCCGGGTCAAACCCGATCAAAGCACTGGCGGGCTAGTGTCAGTGCCCAAAAATTCAAACCCTGGCGCTAGCCCGGGTGTGTAGTGCTAGTGCTAGTGCTCAAAAATTTGGGCACTAGCCCGGATGAGCCCTGCACTAGCCCGAGCTGTGGCCACCTCTATCTACAACCATGGCCACCCTTGGACACCCTCTAATCCGGCCAACCCTCTACCCTCGTTCGGCCAACCTTTGAAGAGGTTCAAACCCTTGAAAAACTATAGCCAACACATTCAACAGTTCGTCCGAAGGATTTCTCATTCTTGATCAAAATTTAACCTCTTCCTCCTCCCCAAGCTAACTTAAAACGCTCCTTCTTTGACTCTTTATCAAATTTGTTTCTTTAATTTTGATTTTATTTCAAATCAACACTCTCAATCACTTTTTTCTTGTAACACCCCTACTCATCACCTTAATTGAAAGTAGTCACCTATGTCAGTTTGGCAGGCTATGTACAGACCCCACACACCTACACGAGTCCTTCTGGCGCACCATGCGAACTTCCCAAGAGGTCACCCATCCTGAAACTGCTCCACATCATGTTAGGGATTCGGGTTGGTCGGGGCCATGAAATAATTTATGGGGAAAAAACAATATACGCAGCGGAATTTATCAGACACGATTCATGTTTCGTGTTTCTCAATTTCTCATGTACAAGTTTTTCATTGATTTTATCAATAATACATCCTATTTATACTAGGTACAAGTATGTAGATGTCTTATCGTCTAAGTATTATAACATTCCTAAGTACAATCTACCATATATGTACTTCTTACATATTCACAATATTCCGATATTACCATAACTTCGTATATGGTAATATATGTCGACATATTACTCCATAATATCTCTCGATATTATCTCGTAATGTTGCCGCCTTCCAATTTTCCCTATTACATCAAGCACGCTTAACTGTATAGTTCTTATTACATGAGTTTCCTAAAAGAAAGTCGATTTTGTTGGTATGAGTAGCACTATCACTTCTTTAAGCACCTCATACGAGCCCTTAATCTCTTAGTAACCTCCTCTAAAATTTAGGGTATTACATTCACCTCATCTTAAGACAGCAACGTCCTCGTTGCGCCTGACAACCAAACATAGTCTAACTCTAAGATATTTCCCCCGTTAGGCTGTTGATCTGGGCACTCCTGGCCACAGGATCAACATGCAATCTCATGGTTGCTCTGAAACCATATTAATTTCTTGGAAACCTTCTCTGAAATTTGGGGTATTACATTTCCTTCTCTCTTAAAGCTCACGTTTTTTCTTTTTATTTTATCAAAAGAAATAAAAGTAGTAAAACCTTACCCCCTCGGCCAAACCCATCCAAAGGGCAAAGACCACCCTCACAATAATTTTGCGAAGACGCTAAATGCAGCAAAAAACTACCTAAACGCAGCATAAAATATAATTTAAATTAATAAACATAATCATATTTACCAAATCACCCCTCACCTTAAAAAAAAAAAAAAAACTCCATACGCACAACTACAGCTGGCAATCGGGCGGGTCGGGTCGGTTTCGGGTCGGGTCGGGTCATATCGAGTTTGGGTCTTGGCGGGTCAAGATGAACTTTCGGGTCGGGTCGGTTTTGACTCGGGTCGCTTTCGGTTCGGGTCATGTCGG
>JBBYHQ010010941.1:0-35343 GCA_038382645.1 Spergularia azorica | reverse complement strand
GGGGCTAATTGGGGTGATTTCGAAAATTGCGGCTGGATCAGTTGATGCTGTTAGATCTCTTTTTGAACTTAACATTGTCACCATCTTGAAGGGTGCTTTGTCCAACTCTGAATTTTCTGGTGGTATAGAGTCTCGTTCTATGGACAAAAGTTGCAACCAGGTGTGTGGTTTACCTTCTTTTTGCCGTTCCATCTTTTTTCGGAGGCTTTTATTGATTGCTTCTTGGATTAAAACCAAATCTAGCTGCTTGCGCGAGAATTTTTTTTGTCATGTTGTTGCCGTCAGTGATCTGAACTTTGTAAAGTTAAAAGACATGTTGAGAGGCTTCCTAACTAGAAACGATTCAGGTTTATGTTCTATTGCACATGAAACTTCTGACATGTATGAGAGGAGTACATGCTCATCAAAAGCACCAAGCTTTGCGCTGCTGTGAGCAGTCAAATGCTAAGTGATGTTTAAAACAGTTTCGAAGACATGCTGGATTAGGTCTTTGATCTGAACATAAACATGTGAGAGAAACTGCTGAGTCTTTTGGTTTTTTCCCTATCAGTGTACACTGTTCAACTTAAAACATGGCTTGAAATATACTGTAGGATAGTTTTTTTTTTTTTAATATTTTTTTCTAATTTCATTAAAGTTTCTTGACTTACATCAAAGGATAAAGAACTATTTTGGAGTCAAAGTATCAAATAATATGTCAATCTCGGGGATAATGTAAAGTGGCTAATAAAACTGACTGCATCTTACATTGTGAAGTCGAAGTCCGTTGATTCAACTCGCACTTGTGTAAATGTTGTCATAGAAGTGTTTCTGGATTAGCTTTAGCTTTTTTCTCTTTTACATTGTAGGGATTAGTGGCAAGGGAGATATGGAGTTTTTAAATCTGAGTGTGAAGCTTTTGAGTGACTTTTTTTCATATTGAAGAAAGTATATCATTTATAATTGTCATGTTGTGCATAATCTCGGTTAGGCTTTGGTGCAAACTAAAACTTACTTTGCATTTGAGAGGATCTTGAAGTGTTGATCTTGAATTGTTAATCTTTTAGGTTGAAATTTTAAAGTTACTACATGAGCTCATTCCTGAAAAAACCAGAGATAAGAAAGATGTCCTCTCGTTAAGCAAGGAAAGATTGTTGTTGGAGCAGTCTGATACATTGCAGAAGTTTGGAATGAATATTTTTCCAACACTCGTGCAGGTTGGATCCTAACTGATTATATGAAAACCTTCTTTTTTATCTTGTTTCTTGTTTTGTGATCTATTGACTCTTGTACTTTATTTTGCAGTTGGTCAACTCTGGTGCTGACTTAAATGTTTGCTATGGGTGCCTTTCCATTATCAGCAGACTAGTTTATTTCAGCAATCCGGAGTCCCTCCTGGAAATTCTCAATGGCATCAACATTGCAAGGTAGGGGAATTTGAGTTTTATATATCAGTATTGCTATTTTGAAAACTGATTAGTCTTTTGCAAATTAAGTTACCATTGAATATTAGTAAGTGGTTTTTTTTGTAGAATTTGTATTATATGTTTACTGTTTAATGGTCTTCCTTGGATTGAATGGCAGTTTTTTGGCGGGGTTATTCATGCGAAATGATCACCATGTTCTGTCATTAGCTCTACAGATTTCCAAAATAGTCCTGGAGAAACATTCAAGTATTCTGATGCAAGCTTTTGTTAAGGAAGGAGTTCTCTTTGCTATTGACGGTCTTCTACTGCCCCAGAGCTGCTCCCAGCTCACTTCTCCACAGCTCAACTCTATTGAAAGTACTAAGGAGTCTGGAGAGGAGGCTATAAGGTGCTTGTGCTCTGCGTATCGTTCCTCGCGGTTGAGGTCCCCCAAATCTAAAGCATGCAAGCTTGATAAAGAATCCGTTCATATGACTGCTGAGTTAATTAAAAGCAAGTACTTTCCTGTAGAACTATGTAGCTCCCAGGGCATGGCGACCGTCGTTCTTCAGGATCTTAGATATGCTTCAGCAGCAATTACTGATCTTTTGAGCATATGCACAAGCAGGGAAGCAAGTGCTCACATTGAAGATAAGTTGTGTCACATATTACACAAAGTTTTACGTCAACTGACTGGGAATGAACCTATATCTACATTTGAGCTCATTGAAAGTGGTATTGTAAAGGCATTGTTGAGCTACCTGTCCAATGGTTTGTATTTAAGAAAAAATCATGTTTCCGGTGATGATGTCAGCCAAACATATGGTGTTCAAAAGAGATTTGAGGCCTTTGCAAGAATAGCTTTGTCTTCACCTGATCCAGCGTCAAGCTGTTTGACAATTTCTTTGCTCGTGAGGAAATTACAAATTGCACTGTCAACTCTGGAAACTTTTCCTGCTATAGTGGGGTGTACTGCTAGGCAAAGAGGCTCTTATGCAACTGTACCTAGTGGACGGCAGACAACATATCCGTGTCTCAGGGTCCATTTTGTAAGAGGAGTAGAAGAGTTGTACTTGAATGATTATAGCACAGAGGTTGTCACTGTTGATCCTTTTTGCCAGGTGTACGAAATTGGACAGTATTTGATTTCAAAAGTTTGCTCAGAAAAGGTCGAATCAGAAGCCAATGCTCTTTCTTCTAAAAATGCTTCCACTAATCATCTGGGTGATGCTGCCTCCCCTGCTGGCAAAGGTGTGCAATTGGAACATACTGGGTCTGAAAGCGTGTGCAATGCTTCTGCTGATATGCAGGTTAGCCTCAGCCATTGTCTCTGTGTTGGGAAATTTTATCAGTCAATGTTTAGGTGAAACAAAAAAAAGGAGAAAAGGAATTATAGATCATCACCCCTGTTAAATGTCATATTTTGTGTCTTTTTAAATATGAATAAGTAGAGCTATTTGTTTGTTGTCCATTTAGCATAAGAAAGAAGCACAGTATGAGCATATGTTCATCTATTGCTTGTTTAACTTTATGTGCTATGGTAGTTGTCAAGTTCATAGGTAGGAGGAGTTATGGAAGACATTGAGAAATATTATAATTGTACGTCGGGGTTACTAGTTGATAGTTGAGATCCAATCTATGGTTTTATATTTTAAGCTCCTTATAAATGGTACTGGGATTACACTTAAGAGAGGAGGGGGCTCCCAGGATTTAGAACGTCAGACCTCTTGGTATATTTCGTCCTGATATCATGTGAAAGAACCGATCAACCAAACACGTAAGTTACGGCCCTGTCAATGGTTTTATGTCTTAATAGTTTATGTGGGGCATAACCTTACAAGTTCCACTAAATCTTTGCCTGACCACAGAAGGGATGTTTCCTTAATGATTGAATTTGTCTATTATATTTCATTGCATGCTTTGCATAAGGATATAAGGTTGGTCACCAAACAAAACCTTCTTAAGCTGTGCTTGCTCCCTTTTTTCGGATTGGGAATGTTTGGTTTGAATTCAGCATAACTCAAACCAAACACTTACAATTCAAGGGAATGGAGGGAGTATGAATGTACTTTCCTGAACAACAACAATAAGTATTGTCAACTTACTTTAGACTAGTTCAACGACTTTGTTTCATTTATCAGCTGCTCGCCTGCTCCTATCTTCCTCAATTCTAGACTGGAATTGGTCATTGACTTGCTGCCTGCTGGTGTATGTACCTATAAGTATAGCTCTCACTAAGTTGTAGTTAAAAGATCAGAAGTCATTAGGGAAGGCCAGTCAGTAAGTTGGTTCAGGTGCTTTACTTATAAGTATAGCTTTTACTAAGTTGTAGTTTCTGTCAACCATAGCAATCTACATTTTGGCTTCCTAATTTGTACCATTCCTTAAGGTTTAAGATTGAATTTCTTTATAGATGTGTTATATCTCTAGGATAGCACCAAGCCGCCGAAAAGGGGGGGGGGGTGGGTATTGATCTACAGCATCTTTGAAAGCCCCCATTTCGTGGGGTCGAATTTCAACCATGTGAGGCGCCGAGGCGGAGGTACAAGAACTGAGTGCCTTTTGTGTGTGCCCAATTAATTGCTTGTTTGGGACTGTCGTAGTCAAGAAGTTTCTAAACCACGACTGTTCTTTCTGTCTAAATGCATCTTCTCTTGTAGCCCTAAACCTCTCTCTTGTTTGTATTTTCAGGGATCCACTGATGTTGAGATGCCTACTGTGGACACAAAAACTAATCTGACAGGTGAGTGCACGCAAAATGATATTTCATTTGACTTGATTGTTGGACTACCATTCTCCACTTGTATTTGCCTAAAACCAAACTTTTCGAACTTCAAATCAAGCTTCAAAATCAGATGTTACAGCAATAACGCAGCCTTATCCATATGTTGTAAAACATAGAGAAGCTGTTTCCAAATGACCCATAACGAAGTTTGCGTTGAGAATCGCACTGACGGATTGCTATTTCATGATACTAGATGCACAGACAGTTTTTTGGGTCATATTGCTTCATTCCATTATGCTCCAAAATATAAGAATAATGGATTCAGATCCTAGTTATTTCTTCCTGGAGTTGGTAGAGTTTACTATAAATGGAAAAATATTAAAAAATGTATTTTGAGAACAAGAGATAATCTACATGGTTGAGTTAATCTTCCATTTTAAGTAAACTCTACCATGAGTATTTTTCAACCCCTGGGGATCTCGATCCAAGAATTATGAACCTTTTGGCTTCATTGGAAATGTAACCTTCAAAGGACATAAGATTAGTGCATTCTCAGTGGTCAATTTGAAATGCTGTGTTGATGCACATAATTGACATTACATTTTTCTTTCAGAAATGAAATTGTCTTTTAATTTAGCTGCCAAGGTGTCTTCTGTTGCTATTATTATAATCGTAGTTTCAATGAATAGGATGAGTGCTGTCTAATATTTCTGTTCTCATGTGCAGCTAGTGGCTCCACTTGCCATTCTGGTGATGAGGAAAATAGCAAGAAGGGTCAGGGTCAAGTATCACTTAGCGTCAAGGATGCTTCTTCAAAGTTGGTGCTTTATCTTGATGGAGAGCCGTTAGAATATTCATCCACCCTATACCAAGAAATTCTTCAGAGACAGATGAAGTCACCACATGGGCAAAATATTGCAAAATTATGGAGTACCACATACACATTAACTTATAAAAGAGTTGCAGATGTTGAAACAAGAAGTGATATTGAACAGGAAATTGTGCTTGATAATGGTGCATCAGAAGAAGCTTTTCTGTTTCAGCAGGTCGTGCCAAATTTCTCGAGCATTTATATGGAGACCCTAGGTTCTGCAGTGGACCCTTCAAGTTCCTTGAGTGATATACTAAATCTCCTTAGAACTTTAGAAAGGATGAACAGATTTGCAGATCATCTTCTCTCTTATGAAAGATTAAGTGCTTTTGCTTATGGTAAAGCGGATGACTTGGACACTTTGAAAGTACCGGTCCCTACTCTATCACAATATGAGTTTGTGAGTTCCAGATTAACAGAGAAATTAGAGCAGCAGATGCGTGACTCATCAGCTATGCATATTGGTGCCATGCCTCTGTGGTGTAACCACTTGATGCTGGGCTGTCCATTTCTATTCAGCTTTGAGGCTAGATGCAAGTACTTTCAACTTGCAACTTTTGGTAGACTGCAGGTCCTGCCTAACACATCACATAGTGATTCAAATGTGTCAAGGGATAGGAGATCTTCTACTGGTAGTCCTCCTCGTAAGAAGTTCCAGGTGTGTCGGGACCAAATTTTAGAGTCAGCCTCTCAAATGATGGAACTTTATGCCCGTAAAAATGTTGTTCTTGAGGTGGAATATATTGATGAAATCGGTACAGGTCTTGGTCCTACTCTAGAATTTTATACATTAGTGAGTCATGACTTTCAAAAGGCTGGCCTGGGTATGTGGAGAGGTGATTACATGTCTCCTACTAAGAGTTACAGTCAGCAGGCTAGGAGTTCAGGACTTTTCCCACGCCCCTGGTCACCAAAATCAAGCGAAATAAATGGGACACAGTTCGCTGATGTCATGAAGAGGTTTATCCTATTGGGACAGATTGTAGGAAAGGCTCTTCGGGATGGAAGGGTTCTGGATATACCCTTCTCTAAATCATTCTACAAACCCATTCTTCGAAAGGTAATTTTACAAATTGCAGTATTATCATATGTTTTGGCTTTGCTTTTCCAGTCTTTCTTCCCTCCTCAGTCTAATTGATCTTTTTTATTCTGTTAGGAGCTTTCTATTTGTGATATTCAAACATTTGACCCTGAGCTCGGAAGAACACTTTTAGAGTTTAAAGCTCTTATCAATAGACGTAAAGTTCTGGAACTTGGACGCATGAATGATGTAGCCAACGGTAACTGTTTAGGCTTCCGGGATTCAACTATTGAGGACCTGTGTCTTGATTTTACACTCCCTGGATATCCTGATTACATTCTTGCATCTGGAATGGACGATGGTTTAATGGTTAGGCTTTACTTACTTTCCACTTTTCCAGTATTGCTTAAGCAGAAGGTATTCTCAGAAGCATGTCTTTAACTGCTATTTTTCCCGTTAGGTCACGAGTAGTAACTTGGAAGAATATATCTCCATGGTGTTAGATGCAACCTTATATTCAGGAATACACAGACAAGTGCAAGCGTTTAAGTCAGGATTGAATCAGGTTTGCTTCTATAATTCCATTCATGTGATCCTTTTTCAGGCATATTTTATTTGTTATTGGGCCTGCTAGAAACTTCAAGTAGTTTCTTTTTATTGAAGGACTCATGGTTCGTTCTTCTTGAATGAGGTATTGTTTTGCTTCGGTAACTTCTATACTCACTGGCGACCTTAAGAGAAAATTGTGTAACTTTTATATGGTAGTACGCACTATGGACACCATACATTACAAGAGCCTTTCATTTACTGCTTCCTACATTGCTTGATAACACTTACAGGGATCATCCCTAGAAGATCCAGAGCCCCTACCCCATTAGGATACAAAGTAATGAGTCTCCAAAGGTAATCTGACCTTAGATTGATAATCTGTCATTTTGGCTGAGCTTTAGGATAGGCCTGCTGTTAAATACTGGACCTTTTCTAGATTGCAACTCTCCGGTGCTTCTAAGAATGCCTGGGAGTTCAAGTGAGTCTACAACACCAGCCTCACGCCCTTATCCCAATCTTGAGGTTTAAATTAGACTTTGTCTCTATGTTGCTTTTGCTTCTTGCTGGCGTTTTTTACTTTTGAATGATTGACAATTTATTCCTCTTGCCATAGCCTAGGGTTGCGTTGTTATATTTGGCTTAGGGTGTGATGGCAGGAGGCCTTTATACGCCGCCATATATGTTTGCGCTTGCTTAACCTTCTCTATGGAACCTTTCTTAGTCCTTGTCAGTTTAATATGCTTTTGCTTTCAGGTGATCCCTGATAAACATCTACATCTTTTTACCGAGGACGAACTAGAGCGTCTACTCTGTGGGGAACGCGATTCTTGGGTGGTATGTGTGTGAATTATGTCCTTATAAAAATTATTACTTTAGTTACCTTATTGCTAAAAATTTGCTGTGGCTATTTTGACAGTCATACGACTTGTTTGATCATATTAAACTCGATCATGGTTACACTGCCAGCAGTCCTCCAATCATCAATGTTAGTCTCACCACCTTTTAATTATTTCAATTTTGGCCTAATGTATTTTAATTTAGAAGATCCAGATATTGAACTCATGTTGATGCTTTGTATCTCAGTTACTGGAGGTTATAAGCGAGTTTGACTATGAGCAGCGACGCGCATTTCTTCAGTTCGTAACTGGTGCACCACGTCTGCCTCCTGGTGGTTTGGCTGCCCTTTATCCTAAGCTGACTATTGTACGCAAGGTATCACTATGTGCTTGGAATTTTGTTTTCTTAACGCCTATCCTTTGTATTATTATTGCTTCATGTTCTGGACAATTCTGCAGCAGTTCCTGAACTATTTAGTGCATCATGTTCTTGGAAGTAAATACTGAAAAGAAATTAAGAAGCCTGTCATGTTTAGTAATGCCTGACATCTGCAACACTTTGTGGCTAAAGCTGTAGAAATAGATTCGGGATTCAGATTAGCTGGACTTTAGAAATGTTATTTCTGGTTGTTTGACTTTTCTGTTGCGCCTCTCTGCAGCACTCTAGCACCGACTCTGTCGACTCAGACTTACCCAGTGTCATGACTTGTACTAATTATTTGAAGCTACCCCCTTACTCTTCCAAGGTATGTCATAGCAATGAAATGCTCTCTACTTGTACGTTTGTTTACATCTGATCCCACTTCATGTTAGCCTCTATCACATTCCTTTTCGGACCTTAGTTTTGCTGCTGGCGCTGTTGTTGCTTGTCACGATATACCGGCATAATTTTTTACATTTCGTGGCATGTGTATGCAGGCGAAGATGAAAGAGAAACTCCTATATGCCATTAGTGAAGGACAAGGTTCCTTCCATCTTTCGTAGTTTGAACAGATGCCTGAAACTAGAATCTGTAAAGTTAGTTGGATAGAGTAGCTAGTGCAGTGTACATTATAAGAAGAACGAAGGACAGCTTTGTCGTGGGGAGCATCGTACTGGACATACCACAGCACGAGGAGATCAAGTTATGCCACTTCTGAACCGAACTCACAGCACGAGATCGACTTCTGTGAGGACTAAACTGAAATTTGTATAGAGCAGGTTTGTATATATTAGTCTGGTTTATGAGTCGTACAGTTAGAAGAGGAGAAGCGTTTAGGGCGTTCAGCATTTACTACGGCAACACACAACGCAAGTTTATTGCCAGCCTGATATATCTGTACTTGGTAACTTAATTTTCGCTGCCAATATTTTCCAGCTTAAATTAGTTCAAGTCTACGTTGATTCTTGTCAACTATCGCTGATCAAACATAGAGAATCGAAGCTCACAAAAGTATTGAATTATTAACGTTATATACTTCTAGATGGTAACGTTACTGACGTAGTGTTGGTTAATACACTTAAAACACATGGGAATGCATAGACATTGGCTTGATCTAAAAAAAAACATCATGCTAGTACTAGCGTTCACACAAACATTCCTATGCAAAAGCTGTGCGAGGACAACAACTGTAGTGTCAAGTTTGATACAAGCAGTGTATTATCTAAAAAAAGAAAAGTATTCGGGCATTGGTTAAATAACTTCTCTAATAAAAAAATAAAAAAAATTCTAAGGAGGCTTGTGGTAGGTACGAAAATTGGCAAGAAACGCAAGGTAGGCTCGGCATGGTAAACTTTTGAAAATATTTGTAAACGACCTTAAGGCAAAAATGGGTCAAATATCTATAGAAGCACCTAAGAACCAGTGTCTCGTTTGAGACTTTGTGTCGGATTGTCACCTTATGATTTATAGTTTCTTATGATTCTTTACGTTTTATTCGAATTTCCTCACAAATTCAAACTAACCGTTAATAGTGTAAAAAAAAAAAAAAAAAAAAAAACACAAAGGGAGTACAAGTCATTCACTAATTCATAGTGCACTTGGACATATGGTAAAAGTGATACTCTTTTACCCAGGTCACCAACCATAATCTAGTACGGATCTTGACGTACATATCCACGACATTGCGTTGTTCAACGACACCTTTAAATTCGTTCATATACAACCCAAAGTCCTCCTTCCACTCGAAGTCAACTCCGGATCCACAAATGTATTGGTTGATTTCTCTAAATTAAGAACAATCTCAAACTCTCCAGAACCATGATGAACTAGTAACAAATAGATCAAACTAAGTACGTATGAGTATCGAAATAATCTAACTCTAAATTTGATGATGGTAAATCTCAAAAATTCCGATAACTAAAATCAATACTACACTTTGAAGTTTGAACTTAGAATCGAGTATGTTTGCCGTTCTTGACCAACAATGTAGATCATTTCGAAAGGACATCATATCCTCAACGTAACACATTAACGTCCACAACATCTTATTTCATGTACCCTTACTAATTCAACATACTACCAATAAAATCTCCACATTACCAACCATGAACACAACCTTCTCACCACCACCACCCACCACCACTCTCCTCTCTCTCACCTCCTCCTCTTTCTCTCTCCTCACCCTATTCTCACCACCACTCCCCGCCGCCACCGCCGCCGCCAGACCTCTAACCCTCCGCGCTAACCGCACCACCCCTTCAACCACCGACCTGACCCCACAAAACAACCACCCCTCTTCTCCCACCCTTCTCACCCTCCTCCGCCAAAGAAAAACCGAACAAGCTTGGCTCTTTTACCAAACTACCCCTAACCTCCCTGACCCCACTTGCCTCAGCCGCTTAGTCTCCCAGCTCTCTTACCAAAATACCCCTGACTCTTTCTCACGCGCTCAGTCTATCATCACGCGCCTCCGCCATGAAAACCAGCTCCACCGCCTCGACTCCAACTCCCTCGGCTTACTCGCCGTCTCCGCCGTCAAATTCGGGCATACTCTTTACGCTATCTCCATCATCAAGTCCATGTTGAAGTCCAACTACTTGCCACATGTCAAAGCTTGGAGTGCCGTAGTCAGCAAGCTTTCCGCTTCGCCCGACGACGGTCCGGTTAACGCGGTTAAGTTGTTCAACTCGGTGATTAAGCGGGTTCGTCGTGTTGAGGACGCTACCTTGGTCGCGGATGCTCGGCCTGATACGGCGGCGTTTAATGGGGGGCTTAATGCTTGTGCGAATTTAGGGGATGTTGGGATTTTCTGTCAAGTGTTTGATGAAATGCCGGAGTTCGGAGCTGTTCCTGATGCGCTTACTTATAACGTGATGATTAAGCTTTGTGGTAGAGTTAATAGGAAGGAGTTGCTTGTGAGTGTATTGGAGCTTATGTTGAGTAGAGAGGTTGAGCCTTGTGTTACTACATTGCATTCACTTGTGGCAGCGTATGTCGGGTTTGGCGATTTAGGGGCCGCGGAGAGGTTGGTTCAGGCGTTGCGTGAGGGTAGGAGGGATGTTTGTAAGGTACTCAGGGACGCTAATAATTTGAGTGTTGTTGATCAGGAGAGTGAAAGAGGAGATAATTACCGCGAAATTGATGCATTTGAGAAGCTTATTCCTAGGTCGATTAGGGAGAGTTCAGGGAATTTGCTGATGCCGAAAACACATAAGCCGAATTCTAGGATGTATACGACGTTGATGAAGGGGTATATGAAGGCAGGGAGGGTTGCTGATACGGTCCGAATGTTGGAGGCAATGAGGCATCAGGAGGATAGTTCTAGTCACCCTGATCATGTTTCTTATACTACGGTTATATCTGCTCTTGTGAAAGCAGGGTCTATGGATAGAGCTAGGTTGGTTTTGGGCGAGATGAAGAAGATTGGTGTTCCTGCTAATTTGGTGACCTACAATGTTCTGTTAAAGGGTTACTGTCAGCAGTTGCAGATTGAGAAAGCGAAAAATTTGATGAAGGAGATGACTGAGAATGTGGGGATGGTTCCTGATGTTGTATCTTATAATACACTCATTGATGGGTGTATATTGGTGGATGATAGTGCAGGTGCTCTAGAGTATTTCAATGAGATGAGGGCGCGGGGAATTGCCCCGACTAAGATCAGTTACACGACTTTGATGAAGGCGTTTGCTTTGTCAGGGCAGCCGAAATTGGCTTGTAAAGTGTTTGATGAGATGTTGAGGGATCCTAGAGTGAAAGTTGATCAAGTAGCTTGGAATATGTTGGTTGAAGGGTATTGTAAGATGGGATTAATCGAGGAGGCGAATAAGGTGGTTGGGAGGATGAGGGAGTTCGGGTTTCACCCTAATGTGTCTACTTACGGAAGCCTTGCTAATGGAATCGCGTTAGCTAGGAAGCCGGGTGAGGCATTGCTTCTGTGGACTGAGGTGAAGGAGAGGTGTGCTGCAAGGAGCGAAGGAGATGCTACGGATTCTTCATTGCTGCCTCCTATAAAGCCTGATGAGGGGCTGCTGGATACATTGGCTGATATTTGTGTGAGAGCTGCATTCTTCAGGAAGGCTTTGGAGATCGTAGCTTGTATGGAAGAGAATGGAATTTCACCCAATAAAACGAAGTTTACGAGAATTTATGTCGAGATGCATTCAAGGATGTTTACGAGTAAGCATGCGTCCCAAGCCAGGCAAGACAGGAGACGCGAGAGGAAGAGAGCTGCAGAGGCGTTCAAGTTTTGGTTGGGGTTGCCCAACGAGTACTATGGGAGTGAATGGACTGTTCCTGGTGACTGATTTGATTAATGGAACATTTGTTGTACCTGAATCGGCCAATGTATTGTACTACTGTATGTAGCGATGCTGAAAGCAACGAGAGACCTGCCACGAGGAAGCTTGTACTAGACTCAGATCACAATTCTGTATCCTATAGTAACTTTGTAAACAAGTACTTCTTTGTGTAGAACATGTAAAGCTGGTATATACTCGGATCAAGATGACCAAAACTGAAATTGCCTGAAAAATGGCGCATTGTATCAGAAAAGCAGAAGCAACTTTAATTTGGTGTAACACTGATATACACTTGTACCAATTTGAGTACATTTCAGAACTTCTGCAGGGATTTGACTGTCGTTGAAGTCTAACACAATCCGTACTAGTCTACTAAGAAGTCCGATTGCCTGCCTTTTGTTTAGACACTGACCAATAATCATCTGTAACGTTTACGAAGCCGATGGTGTACATTAGTTCAATGCGGTACAATCTTGAGAGCGACTGCCAAGACTCTCGCCATCTAAACTCTTGACCTTGAGGATTGACTCCTCGAATAGGCAGATGATAGCACCTACAAGTACAGATCGAAAAATACCAGCATTAATACGGGTTAAAATTTGCTTCAAACATTGCAATTAAAGAAGGGTTTAAGATTCGCCCGGACTAGACAGTGGTTGCAAGTTTGCAACAATAGCTCAGGTCAAAGGCAGTAATATCGACAATTAATACGAAGTACATGTGATTGCAAAAATGTAAAACTCTTCCAAATCAGTTTGCTAAATAGGAAATTCAATCCTTGAGGGTTAAAAATATGAGGCTAAGAAAGACATGAATTTTGGAAGTCAAGTCTCACATCAGATTCTGAACGATGAGGGAAGATGTATGGGAAGAATGTCATACTGAGATCAAATCGGGCGAAGAATTTGACATACCTGATATGTCCGGGGTCCCTTCTTGATTAGGAAGCCCGCAGTATTCAAGTTATCCACAAGTACATCAATGTCTGGAACTCTTAGTCCAATTCTATCTGCCAGACCATATATTTCCTGGATCGAGAACACATACAATTCCAATAAGAACTAGGCAGACAAAAAAAAAAGGGAACAAGAAGACAAGTCCCTCTCAGTTTTGATTAGTACAGAAAGAAATAAATTCTGTAATAGGAAAGATTTGGAAACAGAATTGCATACAGAGATTGAAAAGCAATCTTTCTGGTCCAACTCTGATACTAAGGAATCGCTTTGCTTCCTTCTGTTGACTCATTCCTCCACTACGAGCAAAATCAATAACTCCGTGTTCATCAACATACTTATCGTACAGGGACTCTTTCATAATTTCTACAACGTCCTGCAAATTCATTGAAACAAAGAGAACAATGTCAGAATTCCTAAAAAGAAGTTTTTGAAATAATACGATCAGCAATTTGATTGCGTCATGTGAAGTCATGGGCAACTTCTTATGCTAAGGGAATGTCTAATAAGGAATACCAGAAGTACACTGTCAAAGTTATCAAGTTTCTACGTCATGTCTGTTTCCAAACTCCAGAAAATGTACAATTCCCAAGTCCGATATCTCAACCAAAGTTTTACACTCTCAGCTAGATTTGTGGCCAGTAAGAATTATGCAAAATTTAGGAAGTCCTATGAGTTATTCATCTTAGCATATCACCCTTCTGAAGAGCACGATTTCGAAACCATCTCACGGAACGACTTTGGAAAAGAATTCCTACATCAAGTTCGTCATCTAAGGAATGGAAAGTGCATTAGTTGAAATGTTTCAATTTTCAATAACACGAAGCACTGGCGATTGTTAACTCAAATTTGTCTTTAGTTAGTTTGTGAATTCATCTCAGAGTTATTTGGCAAGCTATTTCCACGTGTGTTTAGGGTCAACAAAAATAAGTACAAACTACGTTCAAAGATGTGTCTCTCTTGTTCTACTTACCAGAGCATCCTGTTCAGTTATTTCTTCTCTCAAGTCTACCCGGGCACGAGCCTCTGCCAGCCTGACAAGACTTTCTAGCTGCCTTGCAGTTATAGGGGTACCATCAGCTGAAGTGTTACGATCTCTCAACCGCAAATAAAATTTCTGCAAAATATCTGCTGCTGACCTTGACATCCTGATAAAATTATGGCACAAGCAGAGTCGATTCTATCTCTTTCTCATCAAATTTATAGTAGGACTTTTTATCGTATAAAAAATAATAGGGGTATTGGCTCACCGAGGAAAGACGAAAGTCCTCGCATAAGCAATATACTTCCTAAGGAGAGGAGCAGGAAGTGGGACAAATTCACTGTCTTTCTTTGGATCTAATCTCAATTTTGCAACCAAGGACTCGCTTTTTGTACTCACATCTGTTTGTTGAATGTCTTGTGAAGCTGCATCAGATAGAAATTTGTTTAGTTGCATGACAGTAGTAGGGAGACTATCAAGCACAAAAATAGGGACATACTGCCTCGACAAAGTTTTTTGAATGTGGAGGAATTATCTCCATAACCAGAATGAAGCTGCAAAACAAGTAGACAAAAACAAGTCACATAAACTTTCTTGGAAGTTTTTACGCATAAAGCAAAGCAAAATCTCAAAAGCTTTACAGTTAACTGAGATCACTTGAGAACTATAAGGGACAGATCACTCAAGACATAAAGAAGTCGTGCATAATACATTAAGCAGCACCCTTACAGGCCACTGGAAAACTACCTTTTCAATTCTTAAATAAATAGATTGCATAACCACAAATAATTGCAAGATTTCATAGGAGGGCCGGAGTGTCTGTTCTTATCATGTGATACATTAGAAGCCTACAAAGAACTAATTATTGTACCAGATGATCATAGTCCAATGAAATTCACAAGAATAAAAAACCAGACAACCTGAAATGTCTCCTATTGAGTCCAAACATGACTCCATGCATGAGAAACACATTCATGTCTTTTATGGATACCGGGGATGCTAAGGTAGGGCAAACATCGTCATTCAGCGTGGCGATTTTGTTGAACAGCTTAAAAACTCATAAGTAGTTCAAACTTAAATCATCTTAGAAAATAACTCTAGAACAGAAACCATCATTTTGAAATGTTTACTGTTGACCAAGTTGATCCCCAAGAGATGCTACTAGTTAAAATTGTCACTGCTTCTTGCTCTCTAAGGCAAATGACTTCTCAGTTCTCTCTCTAGTCTACACTATGTCCAGATTAGTCGCCTCCAAACAGAAACACGCAAATTAACAAGAGCTGACGATGATGAAAGCTTGCCACCTCTACATGTTAACATAAAGGTACAAGGAGAAAACACAAGTAAAGATGGTCGTGGGAGTTCTTACAGCCATAATGTGCTCTGAAAGCCGTTTATCCAGATGTTCATCAGGTCTATCCAGCAATATAAAAACCAAGTCGAATCTTGAAAGAAGAGGAGAACTCATCTTCAGATTTTCATTTACGGTCTTTGCACGACTGAAAAAACAAATAAATGAGAGACTATTGAATAAGCTAGATTCCTACTCAGCTGTACAATCCTTTTAGTTCTTTTATTTTTATTTTTATTTTTTCAAGAGATACTGGGTCGCTCAAGTTATCAAGAGACTCTCAGAATCTCTCAGTGGACAAAAATTGCAGGTATTTAACAGCTGTTGGGAGGACAACTATAAATGATATATTATGAGACCCATCATCTATAGTATGTGAGTTGACTATAAAACAAAAGTATTTCAAGACAAAATAAGTCCACAGACTACACACGCTAATTAATAGTCCAGCACAGAAAAATAAAATGAGTATAGAAACGATGAACATTACTCATAATGACCGCCAACTGGGTTCGCAGCAGCTAATATAGAAGTCCTAGCTGATAAACTTGCAACAAGTCCCGCCTTTGCAACGGAGACACATTGTTGCTCCATGGCTTCTAGCAAAGACTGAGCACAGGAAAAAAAAAAAAAAGTGACCGATTAGAGCAGAAGCATGCAAGTCAATATAGTTGGATAAGGGATATAGAAGGAGACTTCACTCAGACATTCTCCAATCCCTTCGACATACAAAAAGTATTGGATAAGACACGTTATTAGTATATTCATAAGGACACCAAGGGGGTGACACCAATATTCAAAAAGACACCATGGAGGCAACCCCATATACAAAAGACGGCTAAAGAAGCTCTTATATTAACTTGAGAACGCTTCCACAAAAAGCAGGAAAATCAAGTGCCGGTGAAAATGTAACACTTGACTGCAACTATACAACTTCGATGTCCTGGTGTTTCCAATCAATATCATAAAAGATGCAATGACTTATTTCCTTCCAAGTACACCACCAAATAGCTAGTCATCCATGTACTCTATACGAAGAATTTTATTCCAAAAAAGTTCCCTTAATAATTTCTAAAACACGCCTAGATAGGTACCGTTTCCAACATCCAAAGTGTGTTTCTTTGGAGGAAGCTGATAAAAAGGGTAAGATTTACGATGTTTACTCCCCACTACCTTATGAATTTCTCATACAGTATATAAAAAATGAATGAAAACAGAATAATAAACCTATTTTTTTCTAATTGCTTTGGCAAGTTTTTGTCTTCAAGGGGGCGCGGGGGGTGGAGGCGTGGGTCTACACTTTTATGATTCAAAGTAATCTCTACACAATAGCAGGAGATAAAGAGGAGCAAAGGTCGGATAATTATAAGGGGAACCTGATGTTCTGCAGACATCTTATCAAATTCATCAATGCAACATAGTCCCCGGTCTGCAAGTACAACAGCACCTACGGGAAAGAGATCAGAGTTTCAGACAAGCTTACTTTAGATGTCAAATGCAGATTGGAATGAGAAGCACACAACGAGATTCAAGTTGATGTAAGTGACATACAGTGTGGCACTATAATCATTTTGGCTTTAACAACAAATTCCGAAAACTCAATTTTATAATATGACTACATGACTAGTAGTCGTGTCTAGATGCCCCCGAACAAGGCTTTTTCCATAAATTCTCAGTCCACCAATTAAGCAATATGTAGCACATTTCGAGCTAAGGTGAGTAACTTTGATGAGCTTACTGAGCTAATGTCGAACTAGGACATGATTTCTTTGTTTTTGGGATATTAATATATTCAAAGACCCGACAAGTCCTCCAAAATAACCCATTCTTATCAAGACATTTTGGGTTATCACAGTTCAGGTGCTTTTTTGGGTTCGGGTTGATAAAGGGTATTTTGAGATAACTTTAGGTCGGGTTATAGACAATTGTTTTGGTCGAAGAACTTTTTGTGGGCTTAGGTGTTCGCATTTCCTGTGAAGAGGATAACTTGATACTTGATGAACCATGAAAGGAGACGAGTGAACCATCGCCTAGAGCCAAAAAAAAGAGGGGGAAAAAGACAAGTAAACCATTGGTAGCGCTTTGAGTACTGAAAGTAGCATGTTAGATCCAAGTGAAGAGTCAAGATGAAGAGGGAAGTCTAACAGCATAACTGAAGTTAAAAGCTAGAATTGTGGTGAGTAAAAACGCAAAGTGATTGTCCACATACAGATGAGTCTTTCTTTCAGAGTTTCACCTGCCACCCTTATCCTAAAGCACAACAGCATGACAGTAAGAGACGATAAGAATGAGATAACTTGCATGGGGCTTGTCACTAATGTATACAATAGTCTCGTTTGGGAAAGATTTGTTTCAAGCACTCCTACCATAACTCCATACGCATATCTTGCTGAAAATATGAAGTTTAAGGCCACAAAACGGAACTCTGGACAATTCAGAAACCAATAACAAGAGAATAATCGAATAGGTGTAACCGTTTAAGGCTCCTTTTCCAAAAACGTCAAAGTGAAAACACTTGCAAGCAGCCAAAAGATTTTGTCAATGCTACTTACCTATTAGTGGGACAGATGCGTATCACGTGCACCAAAAGATTTTTTCCATGCTATTTAATTAAGATTTTGAAAGATGACTTTCTCTAAGATGTCATAACATAGACTCTTCAGTGTATCAATGTCCAGAAATTGCAAGTGACAAGAAGAAATAGCAGCACATAAATCCTGCTCTATAAATACATGAAAAATTGCACGGAGTAATGACTAAGCACTTTTCAGTTCAGAAAATGTTTCAAACTTGGTCGAAAACTCTAGAGAAAAAGAGGCTTACAGAATCAGTACCAGCCTCAAAAGCATAGTCGCTTGTCATGCGATCCTTCACAACAGCTACTGTAAGGCCAGCATTCGTCGTACCATTACCGCACACATAAATACCACGTGGAGAAACTGCGGATGCTGCTTGAAGCAACTGGCTCTTGCCCAATCCAGGATCACCTGAGTATATGAAAGTCTCACTACTATGAGGCAGTTGAAGCTTGAAACATGGTGCAAACGCATATATCTGCAGCAGATATGGAGCAATGGAGAGTTCTTGAACCCCAAACTTTAATGAGAAGTGTAAGAAAAGACAACAAGCTTACCAACCACTAGCACATGAAGGTCTCCTCTGACGGGTACTTTATTCTGATCCATCGAATGCTTCCTCACGCCACCAAAAAGACAGAGAGTTATTCCCGCTGTAAAGACGGTTAATGTGTTTAATCTTGTGACGTACTAAAGATTGGAAGAACTACGACATATTCTCTTGGGCTATATTTTAATGATGTACCATTAAGTCACAGCATTTTAGGTTAAGGATGATGGGGCAATTACGATTTCTGTAGACATTGGGAATGAACTTAGAGAAGCAATTCCTCTAAGACAAAAGGCAAAAGCTTCAAAAGGACACAGCAGGCACTTATCTTACCCTTAACAAGTTCGTGACCATATATTGATGGACAAACCGACTGAATTATTTGTCGGAATACATCTTGACCATGTTCCTCAGTGAACTTTACTATGAATTCCAAATCCCTTGGAGTGAAGGAAAATAAGTCAGACACTTCAGTGGCTCTAGCATCAGCAGTTGTGTATTGGGAATCCTCTGGAACGGACTGTGATTTGGAATTTGTTACAGAAACTCCTTCCAGATATAAATAATACAATCCTTGATACTTGCTCTTTGATTTACCTGAAATTTTCCAACTGAAGAAGCTATAGACATATCATTGAGCTTTCATATATCAAATAACTTTTTTTTAGAAAATGAACTTAAAAAAACTTGATATGCATAGTCATAACTCATAAACGATTTCTTCAACCATCCAGCAAATACAGGGTGAGGGCCGTGCGGCTACCCTCAGTAACCCGTACCCTATATAAGAAAAAAGGATGGTCCATTCAGTTAGCCTTTTTTTTTTTTTTTGCATCAAAGGATTGAACAACTAGTCTTCACTTTTCAGAGAATGGAATTTGACAACGTGATTGGAGTTTATACAAGTTGGGATACTTGCCACCTACCAGATACAAGTTTACAACCTCTACCAATCTTTGAGCAAATGAAACTTGATGCACGAGTGAAGTTGTGGTATTTGAAAATACTAATGGAATGGAGGGAAATTAGTCAAGGTGGGTTTCTAATATCGACAATGATGCAAAGGGTCTGGGAGATAATTACAAAATAACTCTTCCACTGTGTCCGCATGGTAAGAGAGGCATCATCTATAAGCCAACTTTGTGCGAATTCCTTAAACTAAAGATGTGGAATTATAAATTGACTCCAACAATAATCACTCACATAATTGTATATAAGAGACACCACAACAAATTTCAGAAGGCGAACCATTATACTATAATGAATCAATGACAAACACTCCAGCGATGTAGAAAAGTGCCAATATAACCATTTCATACTCACTAATGACAAAGAGTGTACATCCCTTCTTATTTGTTGTGTCAAAGGTCACAAAATTGCCCTATAAATTAAGGGTCACCAGCTCAGTTGTGAAGATGCATACATCTAATCAGCTTAACCCTCCTTTGGATTTTGCCTGTGATGCGCACCACAAGAAAGTAGGCTTCTTCATGTTCAAATAAATTCATGGTAGAAATTACCAAAATGGTAAAGAGATGAGTGTAGTGTCTTAAATTTTTGGACGACCATGGATAAACTACAGCAACCAACAACAAGGCTTAAAAACGTGCATGGTCATGGAGGTATATATTAGCCTGCAATAAACCCAAACTGGAAATCTGTGTTGCCTATTTACTCATGGCTGCTTGTCGCTCATATCTGAACATGGATGGGCTTCTTGCCTTTATTTTAGTCTCAACTTAATATTACTTGGCACAATAATAAATAAAATAAAATAAAAAAGGCAGGCACAACCTCAATGTTCATCCTGAAATCTCACACGTCAAGGAAAAAATCAAGTAGGGTTTTTTTTTTCTCCTTTTCATTACGGTTAGCGTCTTTTTTAGTTGCAATAAAAGAATTACCAATTTCGAATAAAAGCTCTGTAGAAATTAAACTTTGTAAAAGGAAAAAAAACATGTATCATTTATACTCTATTATTAGTACTTGAGCTACAAGAACAAATGACTAGCATCAGGAAGAGAGAAAAGAAAAGAATTGGATCATGCACACACACACATACTCTTTTTTTTATTAGGTCATACCTCCTCCAAGGTCCATGTAGTTATTAATTTGCCTTATAATCCCCATCACTGTCACCACATCACCAGGAATACAAGCATCAACAAGATCTTCACTAAGTTCACATTCCACTGTCCTAGGAACCCTCCCCTCTTCATGATTTTCGGGCTTCAGAAGCTCCTGCAATCTAGTAGGAACCAATGTATAAAACCACTTTAAGGTCATCAGATACTCCTATTGAAATCTAAAGAATAGTCATGCTCCTCAGATTTCCAGAGAAGAAGGGGCTTGCCTTATTTTTTGAAAATCAATGGACACTGCGGTAGATCTCATCGGAGAGAATGTTCTGCCTTTGCAGCAACGCATCAGACATGTAGCAGGGGGAGAGTACTTTCCATCAGGAAAGAAACGTTCTATGTCAGCTCCGCACAGAGTACATTTAAATGTCATCTGAATCACCAGCGGTCTAACAGTGCTAACTTTTACAACAGTGCCACGAACAGATACCAGCCTATCTGCCATCTCAATCCAAGAAACGAAGTTATCAGTTTCTCTCAATCTTATACTGCCAAATTAGGTTGAATTCTAGATGCTCTTTTCAACAAAATATTGAATCATAGTAGTTGTTCTAAACTTTACCAATATAGGCTGCTTTAAGGTTCTTCAAAGCAATCATAGATTCAGGGTAGTTATGAAGCCGGACATTTATTTTCACATGAGTATCCAACTTGCTTTTCTTCTGGAGAGGCATAACCTGTGTTTGGGGGGACACACCATCATACGGGAAGTCGTTACATAACTATAATATTATAATGGAGGTGAAAGCACAGAAGACTAAATATCTCTGATCACTGCGAATTGTACCTTATGAATGGCCATCCCCATGCATAAGAGAGCTTCTTTCGGGTATTCTTCAAGATTTACATAGAAACACTCAAGATCACATATCTTTCTGAACTCTTGATAATTGAGCAACAAAGAGAATACCCCATCTTCATGTTTCACCTGCACATTTGCTCGAGTATTATATTGTTTCATAGAGAAACTTTGGCAACATGGGATGGCAAATCCATGTTCCTGATCAAAAACTATCAAAAGAAGTTTTGGCAACATGAGATGGCAAAAGGTTAAGAAAAGAAAGTTAACACTAATCAAAGAGCCACAACTTCCAATATGGCAAATATCTTCCAATGAGTGCTCAGTCAGCAGCTGAAAACTGGTATGAGATCAGAGCAATACGCAAAATTCCACATTCTTATAAATAAAAAATAAGCATAGTTCAGTATTATTTCTATGTGAGTTACGATAACATCTCCATCAAAACTTAGAGACACGTGGATTACTCCAGAATCCTCGTCTAGAAGACTGGAACCAAAACAATTACTGGGTCATTCAGAATATGCATTTATAAATTAACAAATCATCAACCCCAGGCAATGATCAAGCTCCATCGCACAAACAAAAAAAGACGCCAAGTTTCAACTGTGAACTCAAAAGGGTTTGGCTATTGATTGATACTAATATAGAACCCACAAAGAGCGGGATTAAAGATAAACTGAAAGGAGATATATTCCAAATAATCATCACCACACAGCTCCAAGTCCTACCACACCATTACCCAATGCCGTAAAAGGCTCTAGTATACAACCTTACTCCTATGTTCAAAGCTCTGATAGTATATAGTCGAATAACCCGTGATGAAACTTGCATAAACCGACTCTTACTTCGCAATATAAAAAGTACACAAAGTTTTCTCAGTCATTTTGCCTTCCTCCAATACATTCCAAAGACAAAGAATAGAAACTCTTTGGCTCCTTAACAAAAATAAAAACCGACATTGTATACTCGCAAGTCTTACTACCAGTAACTTAGCTTCTTAACTAGCAACACATGAGACAAAATGACACAATAAGATCTTTAGAGCAAATTCCACTTCCTACAGGAAGTTGCTTCCTCAAGAAAGATCCGTCCAACTCTTAACCATTACAATTATCTCAACGCCTCGTATCCTTGACATGCACTTAACCAATGGTCCTCGCCACAGCGAAAATGCGATTATCCAGGGCCACGACATAGTAGTAGCGAAATGTCTGCCCAATTTTAAACACTGCACTAAACAGCCTAATGTCGAACTAAAATGAACAGCAATTCAATCAAATCATCAACATTTATCGAAGATTCCGACACGAGCAAACAATTCAATAACAATCGCATGTCGAAAACATTGCGGAATTAGGGGCAATTATCAGTAAAGCTTGATAAACCTAACATTACAAGTGAAAAATTCACATAATTGAGAAAAAAATTGGGCGGAAAATTGGAAAAATTAGGTTAGAAGAAATGGAAAGTACCTGATAAACGACGAGTTGGCCGCGAGGCGTAGCGAAGAAGCAGACGAACTTAGAAATGAGAAGGTATCGCCAATCCAGGTAAGAGAGTTCAATTTGAGGGAAGTAATTCGGCCAAATTTCACTGAGATCGCAGTAATTAGGTTCCATTGCTGTTGAAGTTGAAGGTCTTTGCCGCATCTTCATCATTACGCTTTCTCCGCCGCCACTCATCGCCGCGTCTCTCTTTCTCTCCGACCTCTATTCGGTGATGAGCACTTTGCAACTCTAGAACGCTCTCTTAATTCTTCCTGCTGTCTGGCGGGAAAAAGAGAACAAGGAGGGGGGAGGAAACTGGAAAATGGGTAATGAGTCGGTTCGGGTCGAGTCGGTTTCGGGTCGAGTCGGTTCGGGTTTGAGTGAGTCGTGACTCGGTCGTATCGGTTAGCAATTCACGATCGGGGCGGTTGGTCTGCATTTTTGGATATTTCATGCCACGATTTTGCACAATTTTGATTAGGTCATGACGGGTCAAACTCTAGATTGTATAATTTACTAGTAGTAAAAAAGTGTTACAGTGAGCTAGCTCTCCACTGTAAAAACTTGTATCAATTGAGATTGAAGAATGAGTCTATAAGAAGATTGGGAGCAAAGCTCGACCAACCTGTAAAGGAAAAGTAGAGTAAAGAATAAGATAGAATAGAAGAGAGAATTAAAGAGGATATTTGTATTGTATTATTGATCATCTGAGAAATGAATACAATCAATCAATTTATGAATACACATTTTGAATTGGTTAGCTGTCATTGTCAACAGAAATAGTCAGCTCTATCCACCTAACAAACTCCTGACAAACTTCTAACAGCTTTCTAACAAACTGTTCTAAGTTTCGCCTTTAGTCATTGTATCAAATAGACACTTTAAACTTTGTTTGATTACACCCTAACAAATCCGTGACTCCCACAGTCACACGCAACAAACTATGTAAATATTGTATTTATGTTTTTTTTTTCCTTTCAACCTCTAAGACACTTCATGTAAAAGATGTGTGAAACTCGGCTCATGGACCTACTCAGCACCCTACAATCCAAGCCCAACATGGGTGCCTTTATAGCGAATACACAAGAGGAAAATACATGAACATGTGAACAGTTAGTACTTAGTACAAGTGTGAGATGTGGAGTTGGTAGAATGACTCTACTCTATTTGCGGTACATTTTAGCTTGCAAATCATCTAGGTTTTGCTTTAAGTTTTCTTATCTATAGTCATAGGTTTGTATGCAAATTCTTTCAAAAATTAATACGAGTACATCACAACTGGAGCCAATTGGACTGCATTGAATGGTTTGAGGATAACAATTTAGCTGGACTTTTACGTTTGGTTAAGGTTCATATTCACGTATGTTAAACCGCTAATGACGGTAAATAGGTTCATCGATCGGGTTAAAACTTAACGACCAAATCAACCTACCATACACAAGTAGTCGAGTAGTATCAACTGCTGTGTGTCTGTGTCATGCGAACGTATCGTGTCCGTTTTTAAGATTCAACTTAAAATTAAACATACAGTCTCAACTCTCAACTTTAATTAATAAAATAAAATCTATTCAGTATCCAGCATTCTACAGCATATTCAAGTCGTTCCCACTTCCACCTCAACTGCGAAACTTCTTCGTCAATCAACAATAACAACAAAGGTAAAACTCCCAAGCTTCTTACTTCTTAATGAAACCCTAACCCCTCTTTTCTTGCTATTCCAATCTGATTTGTGTATGATTTTTTCGATTCAATTTGTAAGAGTTGATATTTATACGAGTATTAATTGATTTAATTAGGGTTTTGCGACATGCAATCGACCGATACTTGTACTGTTGATTCCGCCCAATTGAATGATAGTAGCAATAATGATGATAATCTTAAGGAGAAAGAAACCCTACCTGAGTTGAGAAACGACGTCGTTGTTGGGGAAGCCGCTGATTCGGCGGCGTCGTTGCGTGAGTCTGACGCTGCTGTTGTGGACCCGGTGGACGGGGTTGAGGGGGAGGGTTTGGAGGGTGAGGAAGGGGATGAGGATATGGAGGTTGATTTTGTAGAGAATGTCGGTTCGGGGGCGGTTTCGGAGGGTAATAGTTTAGAGGGGGGTAAGGGGAATGGTGGTGAGGTGAGTGGTTTAAAGGCGGTTTCCGAGTGTTCAAATGTCGGTGAAACGATTGTAGAAGGTGTGGATACTCAGGTGAGTGAGGGTAAGGCGAGTTTTAACTCGTTTGCACAGCAATTGTTTCTCCAGTCGGGAAATAATGACAGTATTAGTACGCAGGTGAAGGTAGTCGGGATCGATGACACTCTGGGTGCGGGTGGTAATGTTGTCGAGGGAAATGAGACGTCTAGTGTGGTTGAAAGTCAGGAAAAGCAGGCTGTAGGAAGTAAAACTGATGATGTTGTTGGTGATAAAGAGGATATTGGTGCTAATGTCACTGGAAGAGGTGATTTTAAGTCTAAGGGTGAGGTTGAAGTTCTGGTTGTAGGGAGTGGTTCGGGTGCAAAGGGGAGCAAGAAAGCGACTGGCGTGACTGCTGTTAGTGAAGGGAGGGGTTCTGTTCCAAAGAGCAAAAAGAAAGGTCGATTTTGTACCTCTGATTTAGTTTGGGGCAAAGTGAGGAGCCATCCTTGGTGGCCAGCGCAAATATTCGAAGCAGGGGATGCATCTGAACTGGCTAAGAAACATTTCAAGTCCAAGAGTTATTTGGTGGCTTACTTTGGGGATCAATCTTTTGCTTGGAATGAGGAGGCAAAGTTAAAGCCGTTTGCGCCAAATTTCTCTCAGATGGCAAAACAGAGTACTGCAGAGGCATTTCAGGATGCTGTGAGGTGTGCTGTGGAGGAGGCTGCCAGGCGAGTGGAGTTTGGGCTATCTTGTCATTGCATTGCTGAGGATGTTTATAATAGAATCAAAACTCAGGTAATTGAGAATGCTGGAATACGAGAAATGTCAAGCATACGAGAAGGCGGGGACAGATTAGATATTGCCTCGAGCTTTGAGCCAGTGAAATTTCTTGATCATGTAAAACGTTTGGCACAAGTGCCTCGTGTCGAAGACAATGGCCTACTGGAGCAGGCTGTGGCTCAAGCTCAGATGTCAGCTTTTTATAGGTGGAAGGGCTGTTATCACCTAGCTGAATTTGGACCACTCTTAGGGTATGTGAACAATGAGGCTGATGCTCCGGTCAGTAGAGAGAAAGAAGAGACACAGCAAATGATCGGTGATGCAACTGTAAATCCACAAGAAGAAATGGAAGAAGATGATGTGAGGCCCCACAAAAGGAAGAACTTGTCAGGTGACAATGGTAATATAAGCAAGAAAATGAAGCGTGTGTCTGACCCAATGTTGAGGAAGGGCAAGAAAGACTTGAGCAAACAAGAGGATCGTGAGGAAAGTGCAGGAAAAGCAGGCAGGGAGTCTATTTCATCTTCTGTTCGGGAGCGCAAGAAGGCTAAACTGTCTTTCAGTGAATCAAAATCAAAGGAAAGCAGTCCACAAATCACGCCATTGAGAGAATCGAAGCCGGGCTTGAGAGTTGGAGAAAGCATTCTCAGAGCTGCACTCCAATTAAGTCAGGCATCTCCTTTACTAAAGACGGATGTGTCATCTCATGGGAAATCTACCAAGGGCAATGGCAAAAGCAAGCAATCCCGTGGACAAAGTGAAGCTATTCCTTTCAAGAAGTCTTCTTCTGATGCTATTCTCTCGAAGTTTCTCTTGGCTGCTGTGGATCCTCTGAGCAAACACAGCTCCTTGACTTCTATGATCTCTTTCTTTTCTGACTTTAGGGATTCGGTTGTCGTGAATATTGAGTTCCTGGTGAAGCATGGAGACTCAGTAAGTTATGATATTGTTTGCAAGTCTAAGGAAAGACATGAATCCGAGCCTGAAGAAATGGCTGAAGGGGGTTCTAAGATAAACGGATCGGTTGGTGATATAACCACAACACCTGACATCAAAAGATCAGAGGATGCTTCTTGTGCTGGCAAAATCACCAAAGTCCCAGAGCTACAAACTTCCTTGAGTGATGAGGAGATGGCTCCAGCTGAGCATGAACTTGTGAAGTCGGATGGTTTTTTTACTGCGTTACTGGAGAAAGATAGTTTGCTGTCAGGATCTCAGCCTCAGAGTGTATCAGAAAATGTTGCATCAGACAGTGGACAATCGAATGAAGATAGTCTACAAGGAGAAACAACAACAGCTCTAACTTTGAAGTTTACTGACATGGATTCCATCCCCACTGAAGAGAAGTTAAATACGATATTCAGTGCATTTGGTCCTCTCAAGGAATCAGAAACTGAAGTATTGGCCAAAAAGAACTGTGCTAGGGTGGTCTTCAAGAGACGTTCAGATGCTGAAACAGCTTTTAGTAGTTCAGGAAAGTTTGAAACATTTGGGGCTTCTCTTGTTTGTTATCAGCTGAATTATGCACCTTCACCACGCAAGGCTTCGTCATCTGAGAGTAAGAAAAGAAGAAAAGATGGAACATTTGCGGAAGGCATTGCAGCTTGATTCTCCCCTGTTTGTGTCATATAGCTGTCTTCTTGTAAGTATTTGACACCAGACATCTTTTTACTGCTCAAGATTTCGCTTATTTAGGTTGATCTACCTGATATTTTGGCTGCAGCTTAGGCATAGTTAAGAAGCATAGTTGTTAATTTGAAACATCGTTGAGGAATCCATAAACAGCACATTGGAGGGCTAGTTTTGGGATTTTCTTAGTTCATGTGCAGATTTCTGTGAAATCTTTGGTCAGAATTTGTGTTCTTTTTCATGATCACACTTCCAAGTTATTGCTAATGTGTGAAGTTTAAATAGGACCGGAGGGAGTAGTAGCTAATACTAGCTATCCTAATCCTCGATTTCATATTACAGTTCGGTGTCATGGTTAACAGTCTGCTTCCCAACTTTCACGTCCTACTTTGCAGGGTTTTTTTTTCTTTTTTTTTTTCTTCCTGATATAAACAGAAGATAATTGATCAAAAAGACGAGAAACTCGCATGCTCGGGTGTGACCCGAAAATTGGCTTTATTGGCCGGAAAAATTCATTTTAGGAGTTCTCCAGAAGAATAGAGCTATATAAAGGAATGTCGGAAACTTTAAAAGGTCCACTTTAAAAGCTGAGATAAGGAATCCACAATTATTGTTCCAAATTTTACCTCTTAAAAAGGTCCTTTTGATAGATTGTCCGGAGTTAAGGGTGAAATCAGGACCTCAACTCTATCAATTGGTTAAAATCAGGACCCCCTAACTATTTTGGTCCAAATCAGGACCTCGCCCCAATTTTTCATCCAATTGCTAACCCTGTTAAGTCTCTCTCTCTCTCCTCTTCCATCTTCATCCCTTCCACACTCTGCACCCAGAAATTTTGGCTATCTCCTCCTCCCTTATTTGTCCTCCCTCCCTTATTTCTTAAATTAAATTCGATTCTGAAGTATGAACTTTCCCAATTGTTACAAATCCAATTTTTTTTCACCACTAAGTTACATCAAAATTTCTTAAAGAACAAATCCAAGACAATACTCATTTTTTTATGGTAAATTTCAAAGAAATAAAAACAAAACTCAATATCAAAACTTGATTTTGTTCTTAACAAAAAAAAAAATATTTAGAAAAACATTCTTCAGTTTTATGTCTCGTGGTTGGTGATGTTAATTACCCACCAAATCTTTCCAAATTTGTGAAAATTTAAGTCTCACCTATAATCTAGAAAATATTTTTTGAGCTGGGCATGAAATTAGCACCAAAAATGTGAAGAAATTCAAAACAAAAAATTCAATTTTTTTGATAGAGGCACTCAAAGCAGAAAACGAAGAAAATAAAGCATTAAAACCTTCAGGAAAAAGAAGAACACAAAAAGATCGAATAATCAAAGTTGGGAAAATAAAGGATTAAAAAGATAAAATCTCACGTCCGATTTCCAAAAAAAAAAAAAAGATAAAATCAAGCAATATAGATAATCTTTTTTGCTGATTACCTCTCAAATATTGCTCCTTTGCATTTTATTTATTTGGGTATTTGACAAGTCTTCGATCTGGGATTATTGTTTGATAATCTCATGATTTTATTAAGAGTTGTTTTGATTTTCATTGATTTTAATTAGGCATTAATGAGGGGAGGAAGAGAAAAAGAGAGGGGAGGAGGATGAACAAGCTAGGGAGAAGGAAAGAGAGAAAATTTCTGGGTGAGAGGGATGAAGATGGGGAAGAATGGTGAGACTTGAGAGAGAGAGAGTTAACGGTGTGAGGAATTGGATGGAAAAATTGGGTGAGGTCCTTATTTCACCCAAAAAAGTTATCAGGGTCCGATTTCAACTAATTGGAAGAGTTGAGGTCCTAATTTCACACTTAACTCGATTGTCCGATAACAACAACAAAGCCTTAATCAGAAAGTTATCTCTTCAACATGGATTTTTTGTCGGACCACACCTATTAAAAATAAAATTTGGTCGGACCACACCTAATAAAATCAATTTGGTCCAACAACACCTAATAAAATATTTTTCTTGGTTGGACTATACCTTATAACAGCTGTCGCCCCTACCACCACCCAATGCCGCCCACTATCACCACCTATTTCCGCCCACTATCACCACAACTGGATTATAAGTGGCCAAAAGATTATAATCATCAATCAATAGTTGATTGATAATACACTACTATGCACGGAACTTGGATTGTTGAAGAAAAAAGAAGCAACATTGAAGAGGTGTTTGACTGTTTGGGAATGCTTAATTATGTATGGCAAAATGGCGGTATGTCTTTCATGTTCTTGTGACCCCAATACTTAATTGTTTTTGTAAGCCAAAACTTGAGTACTGAATGAATAATTGCAACATTTTATCCCACATTTCTTGCTTTTCCAAGTGCAAATAGTCGAAACAAAATTAAAAGCATGTGTACACAAGTATATAGGCGTATGGCACTACTTTCAATATTATTATCGAATTTGGGGGGAGTTTCGGAGCAGAGAATCAAATTTGGGGACAAAATCAGTTGAGGTGGTAGTGCGTGGGCGGCAATAGGTGGTGGTAGGGGCGGCATTGGGTGGTGGTACTGGCGGCAATTGGTATAAGGTGTAGTCCAACCAAGAAAAATATTTTATTAGGTGTAGTTGGACCAAATTGATTTTATTAGGTGTGATCCGACCAAATTTTATTTTTAATAGGTGTGGTTTGACAAAAAACCTTCATGAAATCGCTCATTTAGGTCATGTGCGATTCAACTTATTAAACAGTGTTTTCAAATCATATCAGATTTATTCAAATCAAATCAAATCAAATTAGTTTTATTCAAATCAAATCAGATCAGATCAGAATTATGCAATTAACAATCAATGAATCCAGTCTATTTCTAGTTATTAATTCGTATAAATACAGTTAATTTATTAATACTTTCAGTTCAGATCAAAGCAAATCAAGTTCATTCAGTTCGATTCAAATCAAATCAGAAAAATGCAGTCCAATCGCATAGGGCCTTACTCATTTTATATGGAAAATAACCTCTCTTCCAACTGCATTCTCACAAATCATGTTAGCCATTAATTCTCTCCACTTCATCTTCTATTTCAATTAAACATCAGTTGGCATTGTTAACAATCATTTTAAAGATTGTTGCTACAATTCTCCAAAACAAAACCTTGAGTTCCCAATATAAAACACCAAGTATTCAACTTAAATGCATCATTAACAATACTAAATTAATTAAAAACGTGAGTTTTCAACTTCAAACCTAAAATTTTCAACTTAAAACCTCAAGTTCACTCAAGTTCACATAAACAACATTTAATACCTAATAACATTAGAATTCCAACACTTGAAGTTTTCAACTGAAATTCCAAATTGCAAACAATACCAACAATAATAGAGATCATGTTGGAGTTTACATGTGAATCTCAATCGGAATTTTACAACCTATATTGGACGTTTAAATCACAATTGATAGAACCCTAAATCACATATTAAGAGGTTTGATTGGGAGTTTGGAGAAACATCAACAAAATCTGTTGATTAACGTACCTTTTCCCATTAATTAAACGTACCTTTTTCTGTTGATTCCATCTTCAATTCTCTTCTTCGATCTTCTTCATCCTTTATGAGTTGCAGTTTCTCTCTATTCGCACTCTACGTTTTTGATAACTGAAAGTCTGGAATACGTACGCTCTCTATTTTTTTTTTCTCCTAATAAATGGGTTTTCTAGGTTTTTTTTTATTTAATTTAATTTGTAGATGGGCTGCTTTGTTTTTGGGCCCGTCTCACAGGAGACGACCGTCTCACACAATACTTATTCCACCACCATATGATTGTCATCGAATACGTTTCTTTTTTTTTTACTCGAATCATCGAAATGTATTGTTTACTAATAGTTTAAGCGAATATATTTGATAAAATAAAATATTTTTCTATTGTACCGACCAAAAAAGATAAGTGTATACAATTTTACTACAGTACTAGATGCAAAATTATATTTAAACACAATGTTTTGATATTAATGATTTCAATTGGCAGTGGCTACATTCATCATTCATAAATTTTCCGAAGGTTTGGAAAAACTAGAACTCGATCGATTGAAAAGGAGATTTCTTTTTAGAATCAAAAGCTCTTTACTAATTGTTGTCTACCGCTATGCTCGGTTGGCTTTGACATTAAGGTCATGTACAATTCAACTTATTAAGCAGTGTTTTCAAATCTAAAGCAAATGTATTCAATTCAAATCAAATAAAATCAGACAATTCAAGTTTCATTCAAATCAAATCAAAGTAGATAAGAACTATCCAAATAACAATCAATGAATCTAGTCTACTTCTAGCTATTAATTCGTCTAAATGCAGTTAAATTTTCAATAAATTCAGTTTAGATCAAATCAAATCAAATTTATTCAAATCAAATCAAATCAAATCAGAATAATGCAATCCAATCGCACAGGGCCTAATTCGTGGCTTGGGACAAATGACAAGTATATCATTTTAGTTTGTTCATTTTGTATTTAAGCTCATAGTATGAAAAAGATCACAAAGTTATCATAAGACATTTGAAATTAAAAAGTACTTTAATTTTGCGACGGAAATTTGAATTAAAAAATTTATTTGTATCATTTGAATAGAATTTAAGAATTAGAAGTGAAAGTACTTCGTAACATATTTCCAAGTCGAAGAAAAGATGAAGAAAAAAAAAATTAGTGCAAGGTACTGCAACTCAATATGGTGCTAGAATAAAAAACAACGGAAGGAGTAATAAACATTATTAACCCTAAAAATGTAGAACATTATTATGTCCATAGCCATAGACGATACAATGATCTTTTGTGTGCACAAAATTATCTATGATGAATAAACTAACGAAAACTAGTTTTGTATTTTTATAGTTCAACTACTCTGTTCTTAAAGTTGGGTTAAACTAACCTCTTCAAAAGAGATTTTAACTATATACACTATGACTATGAGTGTACTGTAGTAGATGACACTACGTACTCCATAACAATGACTTAGTTTTTGATGTCTTTCTAGCCTTGATTTTTGTGTCTTCGTAGTTTTATTCGAACCCCGCAAAAGTGGCAATTTGCCCCCTACACTTTCATCAATCGTGCTGTTGAACACCCTAACTTCTAATTGAGCAATTTACTCTCCTAATTTTTCAATTAGTGAATTTCACACCTACCTCTATTTTTCAATAACGAATTTTGTAATATAAAACATTTTCCTAAATTCACAATATATATAAAAAAAAAACATTTAAGTATATTATACAGCAGATTATACAGTAAAAATACAAAAATATGATTTTCATACGGTACCTCAACTATTACGGTTAAAAAAAAAAAAAAAAAAAAAAAAAAAAAAAAAAAAAAAAAAAAAAAAATCTCTTACAAAACTAAGAATGGTAAACAACGCCCAAATACTTCTATCCCCAATCCTACCTTCTTTCTATTACTATTACTAGCCACCATCTTCCTTCTATCCCCCAAGCCCACCACCACCTTCGTCTCCTCCACCGCCATCGCCCCACCACTGCGCATACCGCCAGTCCTCCTTCGACAGCAAAGAAGAGTATAGACAATTTTGTTCTTTCAGAGTTTTCTTCAATTACCAGAGAACGACGACTATGGAGAACTTTACCGGAAAAATGAATTTAGGGTTCCTCTTTTGTTCTTTATATTTCATAAGAGATGACGATGTATAATTTTTTTTTTTTCACGTATATGTAATGTATTTTTACATGTAAAGCTACTGTATAATATACTTAAATGTTTTTTTTAATATATTTTGTGAATTTAGGAAAATGTTTATAATACAAAATTAGTTGAAAAATAGAGGTATGTGTGAAATTGCACGAATTGAAAAGTTAAGGTGGTAAATTATTGCTCAATTAGAAGTTAGGGTATGTATTCAATTGCACGTCTGGTGAAAGTGTAGGGGGCAAATCGCCATTAAACAATGACGTACTCAGGATACTATTGAATTAGCTAGGGCAAAGTCTCATATGAGACGTTATTGTGAGACAACTTTACTTGGTTAAAAAGAGAATTGTTTAACATACATTGTGATCATTATACAACGTTTAATGATCTTGTTAGTTTAAAATTTAACCACATCGTGACTAAAAAGGGTCACGAACTATAAAATGAGGCATAATTTATACGGTTGACACATGTACTCATAATCATACATTGAATTAAAAAAAAGCACTAAAAGAAATATCATGGTTACTAGAAATGTAAAAGATGCCACTATTTATATAGAAAAAGATGGTCTCACATTAAGTTAGTGTGAGACCTACTAGAAATGTAAAAGATGCCACTATTTATATAGAAAAAGATGGTCTCACATTAAGTTAGTGTGAGACCTTCAGTTAGTGTGAGACCGTCTCACACAAGACTTACATTCTTTTTTATTTCTTTTAAATTTGGTAAAATATTTTTTTAATGGTCTAGGGGAGTACCAATTTTTCTTTACTATTGTTATTATTACTAGCCTTGATTATTATAAAAAAAAAAAAACTATTTTAGTACCCGCGCTACGCCCGAAATAAATTTTGACATTTTATTTCTTTGTAGAAATAAATTTTATCAATAATTATGTTTATTTATAAAACTTTCAATTTCAATATTGAAATACGCCACGCAGTGGAAGAAACTCATGTCTCTTAGAGATGTTTTCGAAAAGGTCTTCGTTGGCACGTAGGTAATGGTAAAAACATTGATTTCTGGCATGACAACTAGGTTCTTCCGAAACCCCTATTTGAAGTAGCTTTAAACATTTACATCCAACCTTCAATTAGGGTGAGTCACTTTATCACAAATACAAATCAGTGGGATATTCAACGACTTAGTGAGATCCTACCAACGAATATTATAGACAACATTTGTAACATGTATATTCATTCTAATGACATGGGTGATCAAGTTTTTTGGGGGACTATCAACAGATGGTTCATTTACGACTAAATCCGCTACTTGGTTAGTGCAAAGTTTAGTAGACAAGGATGAGACAAAATATAGCTTTTATTGGATTTGGAAATATGATGTTCCAAATGAAGTTAAAAACTTGATTTGGAAATGTTGTATGTATGGTCTTCCCACTCGAGATAGACTAATGCGTAATCATGTTTCAGTCCTAGGTCATTGCGTCTTCTGTGATCACCATTTGGAAGATTCGTATCATCTATTTTTTTTCTTGTCCATATAAAATAGATGTAGTAAACAAGTTTGACGTGAATTTACCTCAAATTCACAATAATAATAGTGTCAACAATAATAACATCAACAATACTGTGAACCGCTCATTCAACTACAATTTAGAATCACTTAAAAAGTCAATGAACCACGACTCTATTCAAATTATTCTCTTCATTTGGTGGAATTTGTGGTTCGTTAGAAATAGTTTGATCTTTAAGAATGAAACTTTTTCAGTTGATAAGGCTACATGCTTAATAAAATCATTGCTACAGCAAGATTGGCTATTCCTGAGGAAAATGGATATAACTGTGCTAAAAGTCAAATTTCACATGCTAATGATTCTTATACTGAGAACATTTATTGGCACAAACCACCGTTAGATTACATGAAATTAAACTTTGATGGATCTAAACTTATCAACGAAATTTTTTCCTTAGGGTATGTTATCAATCTAGATTTTCATACCTAAAAAAAAAAGAAAAGAGATATGCCACGTGGCGTGGGGGATGGAGTAACCGAGGTCGATTAACGTGGTCGTTGCTTAAAACACAACTTCTAATAACAAGAATGAAGAAACCTCAAGAAGGGAAATTGAATAAAAGAGATTTTTTTTTTTTCGGAATAGGGCTCAAAAAATTAATGTTAGTTAGCGTTTGGAAACTCAAATTTGAGAATTTGGAATCATTTGAAATCCATCATTTGAGAATTTGGAATTTAAATACAA